>JASGXE010000742.1:0-29719 GCA_030068105.1 Sinentomon sp. SZTP_YWyxl
TCTCAAATTTTGGGTTGCAATCTCTTGAAAAAGTTGGAGGCAAATTTCAATGTCAGAAGCTGCAAAATCTAAACATGTATTTTAAGTGTGTTGCATATCTCTTGAAAACGTTAGGGGCAACTTTCAATGTCAGAAGCTGCAAAATCTAAACGTGTATTTTCATTTGATGTGTGTTGCATTCTCTTGAAAACGTTGGGGGTATTTCAACACCAAATATGCAAAAATGAAAAAGGAGAATTGGTGTGTCATTTATTTTGAAGAAATATCCATTTGAAATGATGGAATCAACTTCAAGAAGAATCAAGCTGGCGAAAAGTATCGAGCATTGTTGAAATTTGATGGCCCCTGTATCATCCAGACCTAATTTCTCCTATGTTGAGACTTTTGATTGAGTATGTTTTTTATGGAAATGGTTTGCTTGAAATGGGTTCCTTACAATCATCGACACGTGAGAGAGAACCTGAAGAGACACTTCAAACCGGAAGTTCGAAGCGGCGGAATTTACCTTTCAAAGGAAAGGAACGCCGCAGAAAACCCTGTGCTGCCTGGCTGCGGTATTCATTCGCAATTCATTCATTCGCGGCCGCACTTTCGTTCCAGTATCGATTTTCCGGCGGTGCTGTGCCGTTATTTCATTTTGTTTTTAAATTTTCGAATTAATTCGATAGACTATGAAAAAAGGTGACGGTCGACGGGCCGAAACGGTCCTGACAAAACGGACACATTTTGACGCGAAACAGGCTGAAAAGTGACGGGAACATAAAAAAATAAAAAAAAAGAAAACATGGAACGCGGAAAATGCTGACACGTCCCGCGGCATGTTCCTGATAACACAATGCAGGGAAAAAAGCTACATGCACCACGCTTTTGAAGGAAAAGTACAGGGTTCCCTTAACGGAGCCATTCTGAATACCCGGGCCATAGGCGAGTTTTTCAGACTTTTGAAAGCACGGCGCAATGTAATTCCCCATTTCGCATACGCCGCAAAACACATTAATGAAGGAATGCATTTAACAGCGCTTACTAGATGGGGAATAACATTGCCCCGTGCTTCAAAAGTCTGACAAAAATCTCCTGAGGCCCGCGTATTTTGAATGTCTGAGAATATTCTTCTGACTCGCCTATGGTTTGTCAAGCCCTGAACGTCATTGAAATTATTTTTATACACTCCTCATCAAAAGTCTTCGAACATAGGAATTCATTATTTACTCGGGCGCCATTTAGAATCAATGGCAGCATGCGCAGCAAAACATCATGACACTCGTGTGAGGCGTGAAGTTGCATCAAGCCCTGTTGAAATTGGATGGCCCCTGCGTTGACCAGTACTTCAAAATAAATCCCATGTCCAAGGACTTTTGACAAGATCCGTATATTTGAGCTCGACAATTATTTGGACCAACGTGCGAAGCGACACTTCGGAGTGGAGTTGTAATCATTGCAGCATTACGACTGTTGACTGAGACCTCAAAGGTTCACCTTTACGACACCCAACAAAATTGAGCGATGTCTCGTATGTATAGATGTTTCGGTGCACCCTGTACATCCCTTGGGAGCTTGACGGCTGGTCTCCCTGCCACACAGGCTAGCACCATCTGCCAGAACGAATATTTGGAAACGCAGCTTTGAAAAATGTAGCCTGCCACAGTACTGTTACGGAGCAGAAAAATGAAATATTGTTTCAGATTCCCTGGTAGCGCAGCGGACGGGTGAACGCTTGCAGAACCCTAGGCCAAGGATGAACGGAACGCTGGCGAAGTAAAATGGCCTCAATTTTTCAGGATCTGGAATTCCCGAGCGAGGACTCGCACGAAATTGGAGAAATTGGAAGCGTCACCTTGCAGTGGCCCCCGGAAGGAGCTGAGTGGCCTCGTCTCGAGGTGGCGCCAAGTGCAAGTTTTGCCCTGGCCTAGTAAGTTTTTAGGGGATGGTTGAGAATTAATATAGAGTCCACGATCGAATTACTGGTTTCTAGAGCGTGGTAATTCCCTTCGATATTTCTGAATGAACATTGCTGATATCTGGAAATTTCACAACAGTTGCTTCTTACGTGAAGCAGATTTTTGCAGCGGTATTTTTGAGAATCGGACGCCGCCAAATTACGGGGAGAGCTTTCAAGATGGTGCTGGACGGATTCCTCAACGTCACATTTCACTCATGCTCCTTCATCTGTCTCTCATCTGCTGAAACTTAGGCATTGCAGGTAGCTGTACCTACCGATTTTCCTAACTAACGAAGGGACAACCAAGAACGGGATCCAGAAACCTTTCGCAGAAAGACCCAGGAGTTTGCAAACAAAAAACTCACGATTCATGAAATGCGCCATTTCATGGAATTTCATCCTAAAACTGATTTTTACTGGTTGTGAAGGTTGTTTTGAAGTACGAATAAAGGGTTTGTGACACGATTACAGGATGTAGCTGGTTCAAGGATGGAAAGTAAGAAAGGCTACTCGAATACTGCTGTTAAGGCAGTTTTTGTCGGTGATCATTCACATTTTTTTTTACATTCACTGCCTGAAGATAAAAGATAAAGAAGAATGTGGGGTTGTGGAGAAATGCTGGCGAATGCAGAAAATCCAATTTTCGCTAAAATAAAGGTGAGTGAGCACTGGTGAAGAACTTCTGATAAAGATTGCCGTCAAAAATGATGTCGAAAATTACGCTTTTGTCATTTTGGCAACAATGCCAATTTTCAGCGACGCAGCTTTATAACGTCCTGCCGTTAAAATTCTGTGGACACATTGCTGTAAATCCAACTTCAACTTGCCCGCCGTGTTTTTTTTTTTCTCGGATACCACTTTGACTCCTATTTCGCCGACCACAGCCAAAACTGCCGCGAAAGGTGGATGCATTCGAAACAAGTTTGAGGTTTTCAGCAGGCCGCAACATGAAAAAATAAAGCACTTTTTTCTCTGCTGTTGATTTTACCGCACAGCGCAAGAAGCTTGGATGAGCACATGAATTAGTGGTTGATATTTTCGGCCACAATTCGCAATCGAAAAGCCTTTGGCCCACTTGGCAGACCTTCCAACGAAATTTGACAAACCAGCACCGACTGTTGTGCAATTGGAATTTTTCCATTACCACATTTACACAAAGAACGGACAGGCAGAGGTATACTGCCGGCCTGAACAAGCAAATTGACTGAGAGTTGATTGCGGGAATAATCCTAAGATTTTGCACAATTCCGCAGAGAGATTAGCCAACGAAAAGTATGCATGCTAGGAGAAACGTTTTAGGCAGGGGAGCGGACCCATCCCGTCATGGAGATGATGGTTTCAGGGAAGGTACTCGTCAGGCTGGTGCCGCACGCCTAGTTCTCCATCACACTGCGATCCTAATCTTTTAAGAATTCCGCTTTTATAGTCCTAGCGATATATAGGCTACGTCATGGCGGATCTTTCTTTGAGCGAAGTCTTTTCACAATCCTGACTTCCTCTGCATATGTAAGTCGTCAGGCGGATTCGTCTTCAGCATTTAAAAGCTTTGTGCCGTGTTGAATCAACGGTGCAGGAAGCATAGCTAATGCGCTACAGCGCTAGTGTATGGGAAATCTGCGAACAACTGATGCATTGTCAGGAAGGAAAATGGGGGGCGCGGGGGGAGCGGGGGGGGTTGCGTCGCTTTGTGATTGTGTTCGACAAAGGCTCCCGATACCATTTCGAAGCGACTGGGAATGACTTGCAGAATAGACGAGCAGGATTATCCTAGTGCAACGTCGAGAATGACTCTTCGATCGACAAGATGTACAGGGTGTGAGATTAAAACTCAGTTTTTCACACCTGAAGATGACAGTGACAGGTTGATTTCTCCCCTTAAGATTAGAGTTTCGGGCCAAGAGGCGCCTGGTGGCTACACTACAAAAACAGGCCTATGCTGCAAATTGTTTCGCCATGCTTTTGACCGCGGTAAATATTGGCCAAAAAGTCTTCGGTGAGTCCGCCATTTTTTGTTTCGTTTTCAGATAATCATTTTTGCGGTGTAGCCATCCATTTTCTGCAGCGGGTGCTATTCACAGACGAAATTCGTAAGAGTGCATCTTCGCTTGCACAGTTGACTTCGAACACAGCTAATTTTTTCCTCAGCACTTCCCACAAGTTGCCAAAAACTTCGCAGTTTGAAGTTTCTTCCCCCATTTTTGGACACCCTGCTCATCCGTAATCGGAACTAACTGAGAATGGATGGTGTTTTCGAGAGAAGGATAGAAGGGTAGGGATATTCCTTGAATCCAATTCCACATTCGGATATCCGAACGTCACTTAACAGTCAGTGTGTAATTTTTCGGCATGAGATGATTAATCGGCTGCGGCTGACTCAGAGAATCTTCTCTCTTTTTCTCCCTCTCTCCACCTCTCCTTCCCTCAACCCCTGTCTCTCCCTCTCGCTCCCATAATGATCCTTAACAAAAGGGGTTGGTTCAGGGGGTGATGGATTGTATATATGTATAGGTGGATGATTTTGAATTGTGCGGATTCCGAATTACTGTAGAAATCAAATCCGTTGCACGTTCGACAAGCTGGAACATCACACTTTCCGTCGGCCAGGCCAATGCCAGGCAGGAAATAATAAAAGTTTCACAGAGAAATGATGCCATGCTATGTTGCCAGGTCAAAAATTACCCCTCAGTTGCATTTGATGGTTTTCGTCGTTTGAAAAAGGCCACAACGCCAGCCAGAACAGCCAGCATATCGCTCTCAATCGACTGTTTTGTTCATTTGCGAAATCCACGTATGTATGGATTGTATGTATTGTATGGACGTATGTATTGTATGGACAGCCTGCGTTTTCTCCATACAATCCTCCCACGCTATGCAACATTTCCATGACATGCAATGCTCCAATGCTGTGTGTAATATCCCTCACGATTCATTTCATTCATTTCGCGTGAGATATTACTCCGAAGCAAATCACTTTGAAGACTCCTGAACGAAATTTCTGGAATGATTGCCTTATATGATAATCTTATTATCAGATCAGGCTGACGCGTCAGCGTTTGGCAGGTGAGGACGGGATAATGTCAGATTCCATTGAACCGAGCTTATAAAAAGGGTCAGCGCAGTAGAACAGGTCTTTTTCGTTCAGAATGCTGCAGTTCACCGCCTGATCGTTGCCGCCTCATTTTCGTTCATTTCTCATTTTCATTTCCATTGGTGTGAATGTCCTGGATGTGTGAATTTCGTTTTTCTCCATTTTAAGTGATTCAACGCTCCGTATGGAGGTGAGTTCGTATGTAGCTTCAAAGCTCGATTTTTGGGTACAGTATTGTGTGGTTTAATTAAGGCCTGAAAGCTATTCACTAAAATTTTGTGGTTGAGATGGCACGGAAGACCATGTTTTATGAGAATTTATCCCGTGGTCATAACTCAATGTTTTTGGGGAAGATTGAAAGTCAGGTGACTGAAAATAATTTCCTCTCAGATTTTTTGGAAAGGTTTTGTCTCTTGAATTCTCCCAAAGTTTGCCAATTTGTTGGAGAAAACTTTTCTTTTCAATTTCACGGGTTTTCAAAACACTTAAAACGTTTGGTATCAGAGTTTTCAGATTTAAGATTGGCTCTTCTGAGGAGGTTCTTCGGGATTCTCCTTGTTGGGAATGACTTTCTCACTTGAGAATAATTTCTGAATTTAATAATCCCGTAATTTCTGAAATAGCGCTAGTGTTGTGGCGAAGGCTATGTATCCACTTAATGGCCTTTTGTGACCTTGCGCAAAAGCTCTTTTGAACTCATTATTTTGGGCAAAATTTTGAGGGCTTTTCATTTTTCATGATTCTTTCAGCCCCGAACAATGGGCAGGCAGGATGAATCATCATTCCTTTAAGCATCCCACTTGCATAGCCGTTCCTTCAGAGGTCACACCGTCAACTTTGAGCAGAATATGGGACAGATCACAAAGTCATCTCCATGGGAAGGGGGTCATAGAATTGTCAAATTTTAACCCAAATTATTGGCTCTTCAGTAACCGTTTGGAGTCATCACCAACAATCTCAACCAGAAGTTAAGTTCAGTCATCAATTAATCAATTACGAATAACACTTGGGGAAAGGGGGGGGGGTGATATTACCATCAGTTCACTGAATGTCAACAGCGTCATCATGTCTCACTTCTTCGTCTCGCAATTTCTCGTGTGTGGAAGGACTGAGTGCGCATAATTCAATGTTGTGTTTGAAGAAAGAATGACGTTTTTTGTTCCATCTGTCCGTTTTCCCATTTTTCATTGTTAAAGGCAGCAAATTAAACGAGTTGAAAGCTTGCAGTGTGGTTTCCCTCAGTTAGATCAGATCTACGTGACCAGTCATCTGTTTGCCAAATTATGGTTACCACCTGACCTCAGGTCAGACGACAGTTTTACGGACCCTTGTGGTTCTTCTTTCAAGTCCCTTCTATTCGACACTCCCTTTTTTTCGATTTCATGTGGGCCACTGCATGTACAGGTATTAACGATAAAATTGAGCCCTATACGGAAGGAATGGGCTCCCGTTCAAGCAATGCGTGTTGTTGCCTAGCAACCCCAGAAGTTTTCAGACGGTGTGAGTTGTTTTGATTCAAAATTACGGGGGTTGCTAGGCAACAACACATTGCTTGAACGGGAGCCCATTCCTTCCGTATAGGGCTCAATTTTATCGTTAATACCTGTACCTACGGTTAAGGTGACAAAATCTTAATTTTTACCCGTGAATGTTAAACTTATCACCAAGAATTTTGCCTCCGAGAGCAGAGTGAATTTATTTTATTCTTGAATGGGGTTCTCAATTTTTATGCCCAGAGAAAATAGGCTAAATCCGTCCACCAGCGACAGGTTTTGCCTATTGGCTCTGCAAGGAGGCTGCATCAACGACCAAATGACGCAAGCACGCATTGCTGTATTCGAGTACCTATTTCCACCGAAAAACTTGTTTTCATTGAGAAGTTCTTGTGGGATGAGCATTTTAAACGGATGCATAGACCATGGCCGTCCACGGCAAAGCTTGAGGGCATGGAAGAGTTTATGCTTCCAAACACGAACAAACATAAGCAAAAGGTGAAAGCAATTTACACTGTACTGCGAAGGCTTTTTGCCTACCTGCCGACTGTCGAGATGACATAAAGAACCAATTGAATCACTTTTGGCGCTTGAAGCTTTTTGCCCAAGGTCAAACACGTTGAATACAAATTTCAAACCAATAAAACCCGATTCTGGCAAACAGATCATAAAACACGTCCGGATAACTGTGCTGTAGCCTTTGCCTGTCAGCAAATAAGTGACGTTGCAAATTCAATTGGCAAAATACATCGCATTGCTGCTCTCCCATAACTCGAGGAAAATTTGGACAAGATGACATCACACTTTACGGATTCGACGTGCAAAGTTCATGTTTGTGCCAATGAAGTGTTGAAAAATATGTGCTGGCCAAATGCTGTCACTTATAGCTATGAGCACCAAATTATGCCTGATGGCAGAGAATCTTCAAAGCTTTGAGAATTTCGATCTAGATTATCTCTTGGGTCTCTCATCCTTTCCTGCGGCAACGATTAAAAGACGGGTGACTGTCAGGGCTGTTTTTGTTGCAACACCCAATTACCAATTTCGCAATTGCAACACTACAATTACCTAATTGAATGTTAATTGCAGAAGTAAAAAAAACGGTCTTTGTCGCCAAGAAATTTGATAAGTAACCTCAATGGTAAAATGTGCAGTGATGGATACGTGTTTGGTATGAAGAGCCAACAGCAAGGCCGCCGAATTTCGTCGATCGCGGGAGAAATTTCAAACTCTAAAATTGACGAATACGCACAAGCCATACCATATTTCAACAAAGCTTGATCCAGTTTCACGCCTTGCACGAATGTCATGATGCTTTGCGGCGCAAGTTTCTGTTGATTGTACTCGTAAAATAGTGCCTGTGCTATAGTAATTAACTCCAATATGTTCGAACATTTTGGGGCAGTATGTAGAAAGTTATTCCATAAAGCCCAACTTCAACTTGAGACCTGTCTGTTTAGCCAGCAGATTCCGGGTTGCTTTTTTAGAAAAGAGTACGCGTTTGGGCACTTTTCCATCTCCGTGTTAAAGTCCCGACCCTCCAAAAACGGGAAAAACGCCAGAAACAATGGAAAAAGGTTAGGTTAGGTTAGTTTGGTTAGGGTAGGTTAGGTAAGCTCGACAGGTTTGGTTTGCTTAGATTAGCTTTATATTTTTCACTTTTTCGATACGCGCAAAATCGGGATATGCCCAAACGCGTACTCATTTCTTAAATTCGCCTCCGGGTTCAAGGACAAAAAAAAGAAAATAAAGTGAGTGAGCTGGTTTTGTGCACGTGTCTTCAATGAAGGTTACAGATAGATCGTTCAGTGAGACGTAAAAAATTGCGTTATCCGTTTGATTTCCGCGTGCATTGCATGCCAAAGATTCGCCTGATGTCATCCAGGGGTGGAGGTGCAGGCTTACATCATGCTTTAAAATTCACCCCTTTCTCCTGTCATTTTTACAGTCTTCCAAATGTCCTCGAACACAGGTGACATTTTGAAGGCCAGGCTAATGCAGGAGCCATCTAATTTCAGCAGGGACGGACGCCAGTTTACAAACCCTGCCGCGATTTTAGATGGCAGGCCGGAGCCCCAAGCGAGCATTGATTTTTCCGAGAGGGGACATAGGGTTAGGTCAGGTTCTTCTGTGTTCGAAAACTTTTGGTATGGTGTGTATACGAGCAAAGGAACAGTGTGTGATCCATTCTTGAAGAGGCATCCCCGATAAAATGTGGAGCAGATGCCGCAATATGCAAAAAGCACGTTGGAGTGTTTCAAATACGCAGCTTGTGCTGTGTTCCAAATCTGTTGTATGGCAGAAAAAGTTCCAAAAATAATCCAATTGTTTCAAATAATGTTCCCATTAAGAGGGACACTGTTTATGTAAACACCTATATAGGCACAAAAATGTTAATGATTCCACAGACATTGTTTTTCCATTTATCTGTTGCCTCCATTATCAAAGGAGAAATAAAAGTGCCACATTGCAACAAAGGTTAAATGGGAGAAACTTTTGTTTCTATTGCAAAATTAAGTTTTAAAAAGTTGCATTGTTGCTCCATTTGATTGCGTGATTGGCTGCCCCATTTGCTTTCTTGGGTGGAATCATTCATATTTTGTGCCAATACATACAGGATGTTTCAAAAAAACCGCGCAACCGCAAATCTTGCATGCAGCTCAACATTTCGAGGGTAATTTCGATGTCCCAACGTTTGACGTTACGTTTTTATCTTGTTAATTTGTTTGATTTTAATTTCTTTCGACCTCTTGGTTACCATAGGGGCAGCAAAGTGACAAAGCCGTCATGGTATCTCAGTTCGTACCAAGTGCATGCTGGCTTTGCAGAAATTATTTAACAGTCAGAAATTTATTCAGTCAGAAAATATTTAATTATGCAACGCGGAAAAATACATTTGCCTGTTGCATATGCAGAATGGACACAGTAGAAATTAAAACATGTCCTCTAGCCCCTCTGAAACAATCTGCTATGCCACATGCATGGTTTAAATTTTCCGCGTTGCATACGCATAAGGGGCAAGGCAGAAATCTAATCATTTTTGACTGTGTTTTCACATGCACTGTGATTTCCTGTGTGCACAGACATGCATGCAATTGCATTCACTGAGACACCATGGGGGTTCTATGGCTTTGGTGCCCCGATGGTAAGCAAGAGTCCGAAACAAAATAAAAAAAAACAAAAACGTCGATGGTTGGGACATTCAAAATGACCGCGAAACGTTGTGCTGCATGAAAAATTTCAGATTGCGCGGGTTTTTTGAAACACCCTGTATACACACAAGGTGATTACAGAGTATTGAACAGTGGAGTCTGAAGACGGGAATCATCAGCGAAATGGTTTGTGAGGTGAGATCTTGGGATTTCAGCTTTATTCCGGAGTGTGTGTCTGTTCATTTACATGTCAAAATGAGCTCACCAACGTTCTGCATCCTGTGATTTGACTTCTCAATTGAATATCTGCACATCAAAAGTCTTCGAACATTGGAGTTCATTACGTCCATTAACTCAGGCGCCATTTTGAATCAACGGCATCATGCGCCGCAAAACATCATGACACTCGTGTGAGGCGTGAAGTTGCACCAAGCCTTTTTGAAATTAGATGGCCACTGTATTACAAGTGCTTAAAATTTCTCCTACTCGTATGTTCGAGGACTTTTGATAGATTCTGCATATTCACAGTTGTTTTCCAGTGCATGGGGAAGAATAGAGCATCTTTTTTGGCTTTCCACTAGTTTTCAGTTTCCTTGTTCTAAAATTTCTAAATGTACCAAGTGCTTCGCCATACGAATTGTGGCATTTATTCATGGCCTTTCTTCAAGGAATGAGGCTTTTCAGACTCAATGCAATGCGCAAAAGCAACATATCTCTGCACATAGTCGGAAACCATGATACTTCGATGTGGCAATGATTGGAGTGGTTTGGATGGAGTAGATGGAGTGGTTTGGAATACACCAATGCATCACGAACAATTCGGTCTAAGTGATTAAATTAGGTTTGAGTTTGTGGCACTTTTGCGTTTTTCGCAAGTCAGAAATGCACACCCATCATGCACAGTAGTTATGTGATTACCTACTTGATTCTATGTATAATATCAGGAGGTTAGCTGGTTTTCCGAGTCATTGGTTCAAATGACTTCTTTGCAAAAAATAGCAAATATGTGCAAACACAGATGAAAATAGTTTATAAAAAAACAACTCGGAACTTTCTAAAATAAATTTCATTGCTTTTATTGCTCTCTAGTTCAATCAATGCATATTCTGTTGAAAATTGTGGTACAAGTATGTATATGAAAAAATCAAGAAAATAGATCACTTATTGAAAATGGAACATTTCACTAATTGGAAACGAACAGGTTTTCAACAGAGAGAGAGCGAGAGAGAGAAAGGAAGAAAGGGCTGTGTATGATATTAAGGTGCTGAAAATCGCAACTGTGAAATTCCATTAGAATCTACGTTAAACAGTATTCGCGGTGAGTGTGAAAAGAACAGATCAAATCAAATCAAATTCTCATCAAATTTTTCTGAACCCGTTTATTCCATGTTTGGACAAACATGGAATAAACGGGTTCAGAAAAATTTGATGAGCGGCTGGAAAAAAGACCTGCAAATGTCGATAGGTCGCGAAATGGCCCACGTTTCGAAAGAAGCGGGGCAGAGTAAACGCTGAACCCTTTTCAAGAGAGAGGGAGAGAAAATGTGTGTGTGTTATTTTCGTGAACTGATCAGTGATTGATCATAGCTGAGGGAATAATGTAACGAAAGAATCCTGCGAAGATAAAAATTCTCCACAAGATCATATGCAGTCACAGCACGCAGAGTCTTTTGCCCGAGAATCTTGCCACAAGCAGCTGGCCTCAATACAGCTCCCTACATCTCAAGTATTGAGAAATGAGAATATGCCTAATCTGTCCATTCTGCAGTTCTTCCATCGATTCATTTTCAGTATTAAGATCTGCTCTCGTGGGTCATGGGTTAAGATTACCATGGCCAGACATATATGTAAAAGTCAACAGATCCAAAAATGAGGAAAGTGGTCACAGGAACCAAAGGCTTCCGAATCCCAAGTAGTTGGAAAGTTGACACATCCTTCTGACCACTTCGTATACGGAGACCTTTTATTTCCTCCAACCACTTTCCACAAAATTGTCCAAGGAAGGAAACCAAAACCATCAGGTCAAAAAGTTGTACGGCAAAATCAGGACCTGCAAAAATGGACCGGCAAATTCAATTTGGAACAACTGCGGACATGATTCAGAGACCTGCGCAACTGAAACTCAGCTTGGTCGAGGTACCAACGCCTTGTCCAGAGAAAAATAATTCGAAACTGAGCCCCCAGTGTGTGCCGCAGCAGAATCAAGTTGGGCGAATTTTCAAACTGCGGCCAAAGTTGGTTGGATTCCTGGAGGCCTGATTCTTGAAGGCCTGCAGTTTCGACCATCGTAGTCTGAAAGAAATTGGCGCCATTTCAGGAGGAAATGGACAGGGGTACCAAATTATGGGCTTCAAATATGTTTCCCTTTTTTTTCACTTTTTGTTTGATAAAAGTATCTGTTGCACTGCAAGGCTTTGTCCCATTCTGGATGAGGAAAACCCAATTTTTTCAGTGTGATAATAACAAAAGTCACGGATCCATTTTTCCATTTTTTTCAGTCACCCGTACGACATTTTTAAAACAATGACAGGGTGTATTTTCATCAGATAACGATAAAGCTACGGTCCCAGTGTTCTGTGCCATTTTCAGGACACTTATTTCAAAGATTGATAACTTGGCCGTCTGATGGTCGATTGGAGACGCCAATCGCATGAGCAGCTACACGCCCAGCAGCTCCACGTTTCCATTGTGTCGTTTTCCCTGCCACAAGTTAGGTACGTCATGAAGAAGACTGGTATCCAGGTCTTGTCACTGATGGCATGCGAAGGGGTGAGGCCTTATTTATCTCGCTGATGCAGTCAACTGGGTGAATGCGTCCTGCATTTTCATAATAAAAAGACACGTCAATGGAAAAATTTTGACATTGACATGGATTGAAAAATAACACAATGGAACCGTACGTTTCAGGTTTGCAGCGCCACAACAATTTAGCGCATGACAGTTGAACTAGGCGGCATCACTCTGTAAATCCATGCCCGTGCAAACATATTCCAAATCATACTGGCAGATATATTCTTGTTTTGAAGACAAAAGAGTAACCAAACAGCAAAAAGATTTTAGATAGATGATCAGGAATATGTAAAAAAAAAAATAAACTGGACTGAAAATCAACAAACTCGGCTAGAAATTAACACTGGCGAATGCAGCAGGTAAACCTAGAAATCGTTGTGGAAGATAGAAAGAGGGAGACAATAGAC
The DNA here is from genome assembly GCA_030068105.1 of Sinentomon sp. SZTP_YWyxl. NCBI lineage: Eukaryota > Metazoa > Arthropoda > Protura > Sinentomata > Sinentomidae > Sinentomon > Sinentomon sp. SZTP_YWyxl. The sequence goes on from JASGXE010000742.1 coordinate 12,870, forward strand.
AATCTACGAGCTGAGGGGGGCGTATGTTTCTGTCCTCCTCTAGGTTGTACTTAAAATGGTAAAAAGACAGAGAAATCGAAGGAAACGTTATGTCGAAATATTGACTAAAATGCAATTCTCATAATCATCAATCTGGATATATACAACAATAATTTATCAGTGTATGGCTTCTCAGCACTACCTACATTCTAAATTCTTGCTTCAAATTGGATTTTCAAGATTTCGTTGAATCTGAAATATGGTTTTTTTACATAATATGCAAATAAATTATTGCAAAAAGTATCTACAAAAGGTAATTTCAAAGACAATATTTTACACACAATCGAAGTGGATACCAGCTTTCGCAAGTACAATGGTGCGGGAAATGCTTGATGGCAGAAGCGAATGGGCGGACAACTTCACTTCTGACTGATTCCTCAACGCCACATGCAGGCGCAAACAATGATTTTCTTGCAGTTCCTCAATGGTTCGCTGCTCATATTACTCTTCCAGGTGAAATACGAGCGAGCCAATTCAATTGTTCCCTCCCCAAGGACTCTAATTAATTAGAAATCCTCCTGCTCTTTAGAGTTCAACTTCACTGCTCAATCCCTTTCCATTCTGCATTGATTGTTCATTTTTGCCATGAGCCCTTTATTCTCGCTCTCTCGCATGTTTTTGAACAGTCGTCACATTGCCTTGTTTTTTCTCCTTGTGTGAAATTTAATGTGATTTTAAATGTTTGCATTTATTTGGCAAATTACACGTACAAGCACAAACACAAACGGCGGGGAGCAATGCAAACTGGACGCAGAGAAATACTGCATAGCAGAACAGTGCGTCCTTGTATAATCAACTGAAACTTCACAGCAAAAAGTTTGCTGAAAAAAAGCGTTCATATTGAGAACATGGATTGCATTTTGGCCAACCGTAAAGCTTCTACACAACAATTGCTGGCGTGAAAAAGACTGAAAAAGGATTGGCACCAAGTTAATTTTGACAATTGGGTTACGAGTATTGGACTTATAATATCTGGTGATTTGCGTTTGGCATTTGGCTTGTTTGATACTGGTGAAAAGATGTTTCCGTGTGAGCTATTCCGAGCGATCTTTGTAAACTGAGAGAAACCAGACTGTGAAAGATCAAAAGACAACTCAGCACAAAGGACAAAAGAAAACCAAATAATTTTGCTCTGTCAGGAATAGGGCTTTTGGTATTTTTGGAAGTCTAAAAGGATTGAAAGGTGTAACCCACCCCCCAAGATGCAAAGCAGCGGCGGAGCAAGGTGCTCCCCCAATGAGCGCGCAGGCTGCACCGAACATGTGATGAACACAGTGCAATTTGAGGAATGGCTGTAGGGAAATAAAAATAGCCAAAAAATAAAAACGAAAAAAACATAGTGAGCAATATGCAGTGGATTCATGAAACGAATAAAGCGGAAACTTGGAACGTAATAACGTCGTGAACACATGCGATAACAAAGAGCGAAGCGTGATTTTATGACTATAAAACCTACGAAATGCATAGAGAGACAAAATTGATGGAATGGAGTTGTGAACAACTTTTAAAAGTTTAAGTAACTTGCTTCATTCTCGCAGAACAAATTTCAAAAATGTACCAAGCTTGCAGGCATACGAATAAATGCGAATAACCTCAAAAAGGTCAAACACAAACCAAACAAGTTTCCTAACAACGAACGCACTCCTGTTGACCTCCACACCGGAAAACCTGTTTACCCCCCCCCCCACTGGGAAATTCCGTGCAGATTTCAGGTTATTTAAAATATTGCAGGGCAAGAAGTATTGTGTAACGGGAAATTTAATCACAGCAGCAATGTCGGCTCAGTTGCGTTCAGTGTCATTTTACTGGTTAAATTACGTTTCCTGCAGTGTTTTTTCCTCGCAGCGCTTTTCTTCCAACCAGTAAAATGACACCGAACGCATCTGAGCCGACATTGCTGCTGTGATTAAATTTTTTCCGTTACACAATACATAAGTCCAACTGCGAAAAACAAGTGTATGAAAAGGAGAAAACACCGCAATAGACATTCATTTTGTGAATGATTACAAGCAAGGGCACAATCAGTGGAGATATCAATGCGGAGTTAACGCTGTAACTTTGACTTGAGAGGCAAATTTTTGCCATTTGCTGCAAAGTAAAAAATTACGCAGCTACTTCGGGAGGTGGTGTTACCTCAGTGATACTGATAGATAATCTACACGTCGAATGTCATGAAGTGTGCAAGGAGAATTCTATTCTCATTTTAATGGACAAAGCTAAAAAGAATTTGGCACATAAAGGCCCACATATTGGCCTCAAGTATTTTGGAATCATTCTTGTTCTTTTCTGCGTGTGGAGAGAGCTGCGCCGCACAATCGTACACACGTTTTGAGAATGCTGGAATCGTAGATTCCCAAAGAAGGTGTGAACTTGCTCAACCAATCGATGACTCCTTTGCTGGAAGTTTCACTTTGTGAAAAATGCCACAAAGGGACATGCATGGCACCTGAACTCGAAGGGACACCAAATCCGAAATTACAGCCAAACTTACCAGAGTAAAACATCGTTCTATATCGATTTGACGTTTTTGTCTAAATTTATTTCTGTGCTGATGTTGACCCGCACATTTTTAAGATTACATTTTTTCACATTTAACAGTTTTACAGTTCGGAAACCAACTGCAAAGGGCAATTGGTACTTGTGTTTGGAGGGGCTCCAATGATTTGCTCAGTCAGTTTGCTTTGATCAATAATTGATGAGTTCCATGTCGACCAATCGGCGGCGAGTCAAGCAATGCCACAATTTCTCAACCGTTCCCAAAAAGTTACGGTGTTGTGTTGACGATGCTGAGAAATACAAGAACATGCACAGTTTCTGGATGCATCAGGACGTGAACATGTCTGACACCCCAAACAGAATCGATTGAACTCAAAATGTTTTTGACGCAAATATAGGTAACGGTTAGGAATACCTGCCGACATTGAACTGAACGAGTTATCACCAATGCTCTATGATATTAAAGTTATCTAAACCTGACCTAACCTGACCTAACCTAACCCAACCTTCCCTAACACACCAATCCTAACCTATTCTATCCTACCTACATCGTCCTCATCTTACTATACCATTTTGGCGACTTGAGCGTATGTGAAAACTCGTCCAGTTCAGCTTTTTTCAGATGTCGGCAGGTATTCCGAACTGCAACCCAAATACATCCAGTCCACCGATAATTCAAACGGAGCAAACAAATACAGTGTACATAAATGAAAGAGCAAATCAAGAAGAAATCAAACATGAAAGATTATCCGGAATATTTGCAAGCAGCTGGAATAAACATACGTAGAGAAACAACAACGAGGTAAAACTAGCCTGGCTATAGAATTAACAAGTTTAAAGTGGAGGTAAAAACTATAGCACTTTACAGTCGAATACTTTTGGAACTTTTTGGAATGCAAGAATTGAACGTATTTGTCCACGAGATGACGCAATGTTGAGAACCGCACTCAGCAAAAAGGAGCGTGGATCGAAAATCGGTTGGCCATCGTTCTCCAGCAGATGCATCACAGCAATTATTCACACCGTGTAACTTGAAGATAACTACACGATTCTATAGCTGCGCTCACTGGTCTCTAGCTGCCGACTAATGGACCTCCTCAACTCTTCTCAGGTGCTGCGGAAAACAAAAAGACGTGATTTAGGAGGTAAACACTGAGAATTTCAACATGCTTGGACAGAGTATCAAATGTCTTCCAATAGGGGAGAAATTTTGAAGGCCGGCTAATACAGGGGCCATCTAATTTCATCAGAGCTTGATGCAACTTCACGCCTCACACGAGTATCATGATATTTTAGAGCGCTCGACGCCATGTATTCTAAATGGCCCCTGAGTTAAAACTGGGCTCCTATCTTCGAAAACTTTTGGTAAGGAGTGTAGGCCTAATATAGAGCGGATATTCTTCAATTGCGACAATTGCGTGAATTGCATCAATTGCGACAACTTGCCACTTGTAACAATTATTGCGACAATTAGCACACAATTGCAACAATTATTGCAGGAATTGCAACGCAATTTCGACAGTTGTAACAATTGCGACAACTTCGATAATTGCAACTAGCGACATGTGCGACAATTGCAACAAATGTGACAGTGCACAACAATTGTCAACAATTTAGACTTCGATGGCATAAACTAACAACGCAATAGTCAAGATTGTTGAACCTCAATTACGTAGTTTCGTGAATTTACTGCTGTGAAAACCCACATGAGAAGTGGAATTCTGCCGAAATTCTGCAAATTTCGATAAAAATTCCAGTGTTTTTCAGGGACCTTCACTCCCGTTTCCACACTTCTCGTGGCAACTTTTCACCCCCTCGGTCATACGTTGCCGGTTGGTACGCAAGGGTCTGAAACCTCATGCATCCTTTGCACTTGAGCAAAGATTGCCAGTTCAAGAAACGCAGATAAGTTCAATGCAATGGGCAATGCTGCGAGCGTCCCCGGTGAAGGCTGCAATTCGCATGACAAAAAAGCGATGCGAATCTTCGAACAAGACGGGGTGAAAAATGTATGACACAAAAACCCAGACGAGAAGTGCTCCGGCATATACGTAGCGTTAAACCGAGGTTGCATTAGAAAATTTTAGCATCGAAGGAAAAAGAATTTTACCTGCAACCGCGGATTAGCGCTATTCTGGAGTACTTTGCCCAGGGGGAAGTGAATTCGTCTTCTTTTATGTCACCAATCTGAAAGACGTCAATGCACCCACATCACCGGATCGGGAAAATGGTCCGCCTGACCCCCACTGAAAAATCCAAATGAATCGCTGCTTTCACGTTGTTCATTTGTGAGAAGACCCAAAGTTTCCTATAGCCAAAGACAGCCAGGTTTTTTCAGCAAGGCGCTCGCTGCCCGCCGTTGCAAGCTCGGCGACAAAATCCTGGGTGGCCAATTAGGGAATTAATTGCCAATTCATCGGCAAGCCAATTGAACTGAACCTGAATATTCGAATAGCAACTGCTGTGTTGTAAAAATCCAGGAAATTAATGGGCTCATGATGTGTCGTCGGTTTCGACGCGCGGTTGCCGCTGAACAGGCAATTGATAACTGCGCCTCAACGTTTTCTTTGCATTGTCAACCGACCATCGTTTCGAGATGCAGCGCCTCGAAAATCAAATCGACGAAGAAAAATAAAGGCGAAACAGCAATCGTCAGAAAATCGGTCACCATCACTTGGGACAATCCGGGCGAGTTCAAGGCAACGGTTGAACAGCAGCCAAAGGCCAAAGTGGAATAGTCAGGATTTCGGTTCAGGGGGGCGCCGAAATAGATTTTGTTTCGTTTTTTGACTAATTGAAATGAAAAGCCCGCCGAAGAAAAGATTCAGATATCATCAATGACGTTCCAGGACCAGCGACGGAAATAAAGTTAGCAGATTATGCGTTTTTCCTGTGCAATACCTGTTGCCTCCGAAATTGTTTTTTTCTTCTTACAAGTCTTATGTCGGCGGTGGAAATTAAAGCGCCAGAGTACAACAAAGCTTTGAGGTGTCAGATTTCGACCATGGTTGCAAAAGGATCTCATTTGATTTCTGCAGCAAAGACATTTTTCTCAAATATCAACAATCGCAATTTGTTCAAATGCATGAAAAGTGATGAATTTGGGCCAGTTTTTGTGGACGTTTTTTTCACCGCAATTTTTGAACCAGAATATTTGAATTTATTGTTAAAACACATTTTTCAAGTGAATTATTTTTCGGGGTAACGCGTTCCCCAAAGTCACCGGTTTTCCGCCGTCGATTGCAAGAGACAGAGATCAAAGCGGGTTGGAAAGGAGTTGAGAGAGGGGTAAGAAGCAGATAAAATCAAACACAGGACCAGCAATTGAGGACCAGCCATGGCCCGAAAAACTTGAAATTTATTGCCACTGAAAAGGCAATAAAGAACAGTTATTGCTGCTGATATCGGAAAAAGGCAAAAAAGCTGTGTTAACTGCTGCTTGCCGTTATTGACTCTCGAGAAGTTGCAAGCCAAACCCGGCCTATAGCTTCTAAACAGGAATGTTTGTGTGTGTTTTTGGCACACTTTATTGTTCAGGCAAATCATCATAAGAAATTTTGTGTGATGCTTTTCTTGGACAAATAGTTGCTTCATGCTACGAATATACAGGCTGCATGCCGAATTCAGTTCATGAAGAGGGTTATTTCAAACTTCTCATGTTGTCGAAATCATGTTTTGTTCACAAAAGGAGGACTCATTTCACACCACAGCCGATCGTGCCTCCATCATGATTTGTTCTCACAGGACTCATTTCTCACCACAGCCGTCGTGCCGCCAATCACCATCATGACTTGTTCTCACAGGAGGACTCATTTCACACCACAGCCGTCGTGCCTCCATCATGATTTGTTCTCACAGGACTCATTTCTCACCACAGCCGTCGTGCCGCCAATCACCATCATGACTTGTTCTCACAGGAGGACTCATTTCACACCACAGCCGATCGTGCCTCCATCATGATTTGTTCTCACAGGACTCATTTCTCACCACAGCCGTCGTGCCGCCAATCGCCATCATGACTTGTTCTCACAGGCGGACTCATTTCACACCACAGCCGTCGTGCCTTCATCATGATTTGTTCTCACAGGACTCATTTCTCACCACAGCCGTCGTGCCGCCAATCGCCATCATGACTTGTTCTCACAGGCGGACTCATTTCACACCACAGCCGTCGTGCCTTCATCATGATTTGTTCTCACAGGACTCATTTCTCACCACAGCCGTCGTGCCGCCAATCGCCATCATGACTTGTTCTCACAGGAGGACTCATTTCACACCACAGCCGTCGTGCCTTCATCATGATTTGTTCTCACAGGACTCATTTCTCACCACAGCCGTCGTGCCGCCAATCGCCATCATGACTTGTTCTCACAGGAGGACTCATTTCACACCACAGCCGTCGTGCCTCCATCATGATTTGTTCTCACAGGACTCATTTCTCACCACAGCCGTCGTGCCGCCAATCGCCATCATGACTTGTTCTCACAGGAGGACTCATTTCACACCACAGCCGTCGTGCCTCCATCATGGTTTGTTCTCACAGGACTCATTTCTCACAACAGCCGTCGTGCCGCCAATCGCCATCATGACTTGTTCTCACAGGAGGACTCATTTCACACCACAGCCGTCGTGCCTCCATCATGATTTGCTCTCACAGGACTCATTTCTCACCACAGCCGTCGCACCGAGAAAAAAAAACAATTCAAATAGGAGGACATTTCACACCACAACCGTCGTCCGAGATCATGATTTGTTCTCATTGGAGGACTTGTTTCACACCACAGCCGTCATGCCGAGATCATCATAATAATTTGTTATCATATCGGATGAGTACATTTCACATCGCAACGGTATGACGAGATCATATTTTGTTCACATGGGAGGACTCATTTCACACCACCACTGCTGTCGTGCCGAGATCGCGTTTGGTTCATGTTGGTGGCTTATTTTTGAACATCGTGTTTTCTTCATTTCCTGAGATGCACGCAGTCACACAGAGTTCAAATTCACGTTGTCGAGTGTTAAACGACTTCCACAAACTTGGGGTTCGATGACTAAACCGGTTCTTTTCTAGAGTTTTCCGAACCACTTCAACACAGACCCGAATCTGATCTATCAATGGAGAGATCCAATAAGCGATGGGAACGAGTCTTTCGCTCTTGAACGAGCGTGGCTCACGGTATCAAAGGCGGTAAGACGTCACTTGACTCCGAAAAGACCGAAATGGAGGTCGAGAAGAGGGCCCCAGGATGCAGTCGCAGGAAAAGGCCAGAGACAAAAGGTGCATATAGCTTAGGGTTCGGGCCTTCAGCAAAAGTGGAGGAGGCCCCTTCCAGCCAGACTGCTATATGAGGAAAATTGAATTTATGAAGCTTGTTATTCAGAGATGGCCGACCAAGCGAAACCTGCCGATATCGTAAAAAGTGTCTGCAGAAAATCAGGGAAGAAAATTCCGAATGGAGAGCCCTAGAAATAGGCTAGTAGAAGAGGCGGCATAAAAATGCCAATATCCGTAGCCTGACACATTGACGTACAGAGATGTGGATGCGTTGCAGATATCGATCTAGAGTGTACAGGGTGAACTTTAAATCAACTGCCCAAAACTGATCGTCCTGCAATCGTTTCCTGTTTTTTGAGTTTTTTGGCTTTACGCAAAAATGTGTGCATAACAAATAACACCGTACGCTCACAGATCTGGTTTAAACTATCGTGTCTAAAGGAGCCTCTTTAAAGAAACCATAAGTAAATTTCGGAAGCCAGGCATGCGGAAGAGGTTTTCAAACTCGGTTGAGTTTTGAACCAAGTCGAGTTTGCATTGGGCCAAGCTGGACCCATTCCGAATTACTCTTTCTGGAGTTGTGTATAGTTGAACAATAAATTCTTCGGAGTTTGTGATTAATTATTAATTCCACAGAATTTTATTATTTCTGCCATGCAAGAGATATACCGAGGGTTTTCATTTCAACTTTCGAAAGGATCAAGAGCAGTACGACTTTCAGCCAAAATTGGTCGACTTCACAGAAAAGGAATTTACCAAAAAGGAATTTCCAAAAAAAAAAAACACCATGGTCTTATGTTTGGCTACAAGACCCCAATTTGCCCGAAGAGCAACAGTGGAATATTTTTTCAGTTCATTTTTGTCACCCTGTTGCGTGGCAGAAATCTTTGCAGGAGCCGGAGCCATCGAAATGGAGTTTACGCAGAACAAAAGAGTTTTATGTTGGGAGTTTTTCAAGAGGCATGCGGGGCCTGTATTTTCCTGAGGGAAACAAGAGCGAACTTCTGAGATAATGCCCTGCTTTTGCGAGTATGTGCATAGAGGAAAACACTGATGCAAAATATTCGGTCTCGTTCTGAATCGTGATTTTGATAAAATCTGAAGGTCAGCATTTGGGAAATCTCTGTTTTTTTTTTCAATGTTTGTCATGTTTGCGTTTATTTTTATCTCGACGATTTATCCGGGGCCCTCGATCCAGGTTCGGTGGGAATAAAAATTGGTTTACGAATACGAGACCCTGATTGATCCGGGAAGGCTATGGCGCAAACCATGGCCTTCCCGGATCATCATCAAACAATTAAGCAACAAGAAAAAACCACTTGATTTGGAATTCGCATTGAAAACCCTTTTTGCAACTCGAGTATAGTCGAGTATCTAAATATCCGTGTGTTGGCGTAGAAGCAGTGAAAATAACAAGAGGCAAAAAGTCCTAGATTCTCTGAGGACTGCCACCTCAGAATCCATCAAGCCAAAGTCAATCAGGCAAACCGCAGAAACAGCATTTTCAATGACGGATGTTTTAATTCTGTATCTTCCCTGCTTGCATTCACCTTTTGTGATGAGATATACCAACATGGCATTTTTGCGATCTGTCTCGGAAAAATAGACGGTACCGCAGGCAATATCCGAAGACAGGGACCCCAAAACCAGTAAACTTTCATTTCTATGCATAAAAAGAACACCAACCTGCGCGTTAGGTCAAAATCCATGGTCCACAATATCGTGATGTTCCTCCCATAGCTGCCGCTTCCATTCCAATCCCCTGCTGCCCTGACCGATGCGGGCCAACCGTATAGAAAGGCCATTCTCATAACTCTGTAACTGGAATGGGCTTTAGCATCTGCTGAGCTGCCCGAATGATGTATTCGTCATCGCAGTAAGTCTTCTGATAGTCCAAATGATCCTTGACGCTGGTTAGGCCACCGTTGTGCTGATAGTTGTTCCACTTGTAGTCTTTGCATACATTCTGGACGCGTCGTCTACACCTGTAATCGAGAATGCAATGCCAACTTCATGCAAGTTTAAGGTGTTGGATGTTTCCCAAGCGTTGCAAGAGAAATAAAACGGTAGTCGAAATTTCTACCGTCTATACCGTTTTATTTTGCGCGGTTGTTAAATGGTGTGGCCGTACGTTATGGGTGCGCGGAATAACGTCTAATTTTTCAAAAATTCCGCGGAATCTCCCAGACGAAACTCAACTTTAATGTAAAGACAAGGGCTAAGTTGTTTTAGGGTTGGATTAAGGGTCACGTTATGGTTACGTTGGATAAGGTTATAGGTTTCGTTAGGTTGGGTTGGTTTAAGATAGGTTACAGAAGTGCCAATCCGCGCCTTATAACACCTTTAGACCTCAGGAATATTAGACGTTATTCCTGCTTACTCTGCTGTCATCCCACAATACACTTTTCAGGAACTAATTGATTCAGCTTCACCTCCCAGCCACAGACAAAGGTCGCAACTCACTTTCGTTCTTTCCCTTTCGGCAAGTTTGGTGCCCCTTATAAATAGGCAATTCACAATGGTACTTTGTATTTGTCGGGCATATGAAGCAGGCGTCAAATTGACAACATTCTTTTTCTGCGACGAAAAATCAACGGGCGAATTGCTCTGCTTCGACCAAGTTCCGTCGGAGCTCAACTTAACATTCTGATAATGCTTCGACAGGGTCATTCAGACATCTTTGGACATGTACGAGGGTCACTCCAAAAGTTTTGAGACTCTCAGAAACTGGAAATATATTTGATAGTTTTAGATTACGAATGTTCAAAGCAGTCCCCTCCAACATTTAAGCACTGCTGCAATCGGACTTTCTACAAGTCAAAAGCCTTACGCCTGTCGCTTTTGTACAGGGTGTCAAAATAAGATCTGATGGCAACATAAATCTCCTCTTCTGTTGAAAATTGACGACATGGAGAATGTTTTTTTAGATTTACGAAAAGCCAGAAGTCGCACAAAACCGAATCAGGTGAATATGGTGGATAATCAATGACAGTTCGCATTGTTTGCCGCAAAAATCAACCGTTGCCTTTGCTTTATGCGACGAGGCGTTGTCGTGGTGAAGCAGTAATGCCCTCACTTGAAGAGCAACAAGGTTTTCTGGTTGGCATTTTGTGGTGTACCAATTAGCTGTAACTGTTGTTTGTTCTTCCAACTTAATTGCCTTAACCAGATCGGTAGTTCTAAAAAAATATGGAGCACATTACGTTTTTCATTACACGCTGTTTCTTCGGTGTCGTCGATGTTGAGTCATTTTCGTGGACCCACACCCGACTTTGCTGGCATGTTGGGACGTCCAAAATTGGGATGCATGTCTCAACGCCAGTGACAATTCTTGAAATGATATGATGGCCGCTCGCCTTGGCCATTCTCAGAGTTTGCTGGCTGCTTCGTTCTCGCTCAGCCTATTGGATCTGCGTTAACTTTTGCGGCACCCATCGACAAACATCTTTCTTCCTGTGCAATTCCTGATGGAGGATTTTTGCCACTGCTGCAGATCCAATCCCCAATGATTCCTCATTCATTGCAAACGTGTATTTCGGATCATCTGTTACCGTACGTTTCACTGCAGCAACACTTTCCTCGGAAACAGCTGTTCTGAGACATCCTGTACGTTCTTCATCAGAAAGAGAATCACGCCGCCGTCTAAATTATGAAAACAACTGTAGATGGTCGCTCGAGAAGGTCTCTCTTCGCCGAAAGCAAACTCCAGTCTTTTTTTGCACTAATCAACATTTAAACCACACTTAAAGTCGTAGTAAAGCAATGTCCTAAAATGCTCTGAAGTAAGCTCAATTTCTAAGCTACAAAATAGAAAGAAGAAAATGTTTTTATTGTGACAGTGCAAGAGCCTGATTGTAAATTTTCTGTTCCAAGATCTTGAAAAACATCAAAGTTCGTAACCCCAACAAGACCCGGTTTTTCAGAAAACAAACTTCCGCGTATCTCAAAACTTTCAGAGTGACCTTCGTATTTGTAGATGCTATCAGAGCTTGGCTCCGGAGAGTGCGATATTGCGAGGAAAGTGTCCAAGTGGGATGGTGAGTTCAAACAGTCATGCAGTTGGAAAAGTTTGTCCGACAGTAAGTCACTCAAAGAGGTGAGTTGACATCAATGTCCAAAGTTGCTTGAATGATCAGAAGCAGCCTCGTCAAATTATTCTGTGTTGCACATTTTAATCTTTCGATCGTTCAGATTCCACTAGAATTGGAGTAGGCCAACTGCCAACAAAAGAGAGAGCTGGCCTAGTCCAATTCGATTGCACAAAATGTCGTATAATCATGCGGTATTTTAACAAGGATAAAAGTGATAATACTGACCTGTAGACGATAAAGAGTGCAACGGCAATTCCAACAATGCCGAGTGCAGTGGTCCCCCAGATGATGACACTTTGCATGACGTCATCCATCCCACAATTCAAGGACACTGCGGCCTTATCGTTCAAGGTCTTGCCCTTCAAGGACGGAGGAGCGTGGCACAGGACATGACTAACGTTCCTTGAGGCAAGGATCGCCTGCAGCCAGACCAGGTCGCAATTGCAAATGACCGGGTTGTCACTGAGGTCGAATGTTTGGAGGCTTCCAACAGGGAAGATGCCCTCCTTGAAGGTAACGAAATTGTCACCCTTGAGGTTGAGCTTATTAAGGTTCGGAAGAGCCGACAGGGTACCCTCCAGAATCACACTGAGACGCTTGTTGTTGCTGAGCACAAGGTCTTCGATGTCATAGTTCGCGGAGAAAGCATCGCGATGGATATATTCCAGCTGCGATGACCCGGAGAGGTCAAGCCTCCTCAATTTGCTGTGACCCTTAAAGGCCACTGCTGGAATGTGGACGATGTTATTCTGACCGAGGTACAGTTCCTCGAGGCGTGAGAGGTATGAAAGGGGCTCAGATGGCACACTTGTAAGCAGGTTATCACTAAGTTTTAGCACTCGGAGGCTACGCCCGACACCGTAGAATGCGTTGGAGGAGATGTTCTCCATTGATGCACCCCTCAAGTCGAGCACGGAGAGTCGACCCAGGCTCTCGAAGGCCTTCGGGGGCAACGACGAGAACGTGTTGTAGCCAATGTCCAATTCGACTAGGCTAACGAGACTAGACAGCGCGACAGTCGGAACCGATAGCAACTGGTTGTCTTCAAGGTTGAGAACACGCAGGTGGGGCATCCCCTCGAACGCTCGGGGGTGGATGCGACTGATTTGATTCTTCCCGAGGTCGATGACCTCCAGACGAGGAAGGTGCCCGAACAGACGTTCCTCCAGGTCCTCGATGATGTTTGCGCGCAGGCTGAGTACCGTCAACGACTTCATGCCCGCGAACGTCTTGTTCGTTATGGTCGATATTTGGTTGCCCTCAAGGTGCAGCTCGAGGAGCTTCTTCTGGGCGTCGAAACTCCGCGGAGGCACTGTCACTAGTTGATTATGGGACATGTCAACGTACTGAAGTTCACCGTAGAACTGGAAGGCTGCGTCGACCGTTCTGACGCGGTTGTATTTGAGCACTAGTCTTCGTATCGAAGGATTGAGGGTGATTGGGAGGACATCGAGGTTAGAACGCAGACAGGTTACAACAAGAAGTTCGTCATCGCAGGTGCATCCTGATGGGCAGTAGGCGATTGATGCAGGCACCAGAGATAGGATAAGCATCACGATGCAGAGGATGCTGCTGCTTACATGCCTGGAATTGAAGAAAGACAAGGAAATGAGTGAAAAAAGGTGATTATTGACAAAGAAGTAAAAATCATATTTGATATCATGTACGAGGAAACAAGTGAAAAAAGGTTATCAGACATAGAAGTTAATATAATTTCTTAATATCATCTAAATGGACATCAATATCATCTCCACGGACGTCAATGTTTGGCTGCAGACATATAAACCGAATTAAATTTGAAACATGATAATGTTTTTAAAAAGCAGGATTCAAATTTCAAAACCTCAACTTAACATCAACGGGATGAGTGAATTCAATGCCAGTGAAATGCAATATCTCTAGTGAAATTGCTTGTTTCTTACCACCCGCTCATCAAAGAGTGATCCAGACTTTAGGATTCAAATTTATTTTTACAATAATTTAGAAATTCAGGGCTATATTCCCGGTTTTAGCAAACATCCGCGGCAATAGTGCGCATAAATTCGGACTTGCGGTCATTAACACTTGTCTGAGATTAAACTGTTGTCAAGTTTTACAGGTTTGAATGTAACCACTGCTTTAATTGGTGAAAGTGACCTGCAGGAGGTGATCGTCATCCAGCTTATGTATACATGCTGGATCCATTCTCCGGAACGCCTATATAGCAAAGAAAGCTTTCTACCGACGGAAATAAAATTTCATCCTCAGAAGTTAAAAAAGCCACGAATTCGTCCGGAGATCAAGGCGATTCTGCACAAAATGAACCTTTTGAAAAAGCTAACAAAAACAGTTACTGGATACCCAAACCTTTTTATGTTGTTGAATCTTGGACAAGGAACATGAGTACTCACCAGCTCCCGATGCATTTCACAGGCATCAGTGCAAATCTTCTCACAAAGTCCATTCCTGAGTGGGTTTTCAACAGACACCTAAATAGTTGTGGACAGGATTTCGTATACAGAAACGTTGAGCCAATGCACGTTGTCAGTCGACCAGAACATGTTGATGTGCTGGTCATCGTGGTCCGGTGGCAGTCTTTAAAGGAGATGTCCGTAGCTGCTCGTGGTAAGTTAAGCTGATCTGGATTCTCGTGGAAGTCCTCCATTCGGAAGGTCATTCTCTGGCTGGAACTTATGCTGGGGAGTCGTTCCTCCATCTAGTTCGATGGTGGACTGCATAGCAGTTTAGAATAGTTGTGATTCAGAGTCATCCACAACACAAATGCATCAGACATGTTTGTGGACATTTCAGGGTGACATGTCAGAGGAAAACCTGGAATAGAGAGGAAAAAGAAAAATATTGCAAAATTAGAATCCCAAACAGTTCAGGTAAGGATAACATATTTTGTCTGATTCAATTATCTTTAGATGCGTAGACTAAGTTGTTTTCAGGAATCGACATCAGAACGTTGGTCAAGATAAAACGTTGGAGACACTGCCTTCGCCATTTGAGCTGAAACTCTGGTCGTATCCAAAGGGGCTCAGATGGATGTGTTGCCTCCATGATTTCATAAAATAAAATTAAGATCGAAACAAATTGGACAGTGGAAACCTTTCTATAAGCTTGAAACTTGCAGAAGGCATAATGATTGCCCAATGGAGTTGTACCTTTGTCACTACACACTTGTGTAACAGAAGTGATGTTTCACATTTGTGTCAGAAGTGACGAAGGCACAACTCCATTGGACAATCAGTTGGAAATTTTCATCGTTTCTGTATCAAAGTCGGGGAATTTTTCCAAATAATCGATCGTCGGGAAATCATCGATCGCCACAGTTGAGTGAAAAAGACATCTCACAAGGAACGCAAAAAACAAGCAAGGGGAAACCAATCGCTTTTTGGAAGCTTTTTTGTGATTTGCTTGCCCTTCAAAGATCTGCCCTCCGCGATGTTGAGAATTGTCGTGAGTTGCGGCGAAAAGGGGTAAAGATGAACGACAGAAATTATTGAAACTTCCACAGCCAGACATTCTTTTTTTTTGGGAAAATTGCAAGAGGAAGGTTGGAGGAGAATAAAGCCTCGGCATAAAATCCCCATACTCGCACTTGTCTGGTGGGTGGTTTCGTCTGATTCCATGACAGCTGTCTTCGGGAGGCTGTTACGATTGCCTCATCCACGTCAGCCAGCAGCAGGCGCAACCGAAAGCTCAAGACATCAATTTAAAACCGCTATCAGTAAGAAAAAATATTATAAAACGTCCAGAGACGCTCCGAGTCTGTTCTGCTGAAAGGGATCTCTCATCGGAACAAGGACCTCTCTCTACAATGGGAAAGAAAAACTTTTCCCATTGCAGAGATGGATTTGACCGTTTAGGAGCGGGCGAGGCAACGAGTGAGTGGAACGGTGGTCCACGACCGTAGCTGCTGACGCGTGATGAGTGGTGGTTTCGGCAGAAAAAAATTGAAAAAAAAAAAATACGGAAAGGCGAAGCTTTCCGACTTTCCCATTTCACTTCAGCATCCTTTCCAGGACACAATGGCGGCGGCTTTAAAGTCGGGATGCAGCTGACCGGAAAGAAATATGATCTGGCTGTCTTTGAAATGCGCGGAGGAAATGTGGATGAGGAACCTCGGAAGAGTTCGAAGCGGCGTTTGCAGGAGACCAGGAGCGATGACACGGCAATCTCTCAGTCTCTCAGGACTCACCATCACTTCTTTGCAGACAATTATGCGGTCAAATAGGCAAGCTCGGCAAGATGCAGATCTGATGCAATCTGATACTCTCACGGCTGGGAGATGATGTCAGAAATAAAATTTGTTCCGGAACCAATGTTTGCCCCTATGCCTCTCGCCGTTTTCAAAAGCGGCGCAACAGAATCTTGATTTTGCTCCTGAGCATATTTTATTCCTGATATCGAAAAAATTAAAAATCAAATTCCCGTTGTCAGACCCATTGGGCCGATTTTTTAAACGAAGCCCATCTTTTAGGCCGCGGAATTTTTTCTTTTTGTGCACAAAATTGCATTTAAAAAGAAAACAATCCGCGGCCTAAAAGATGGGCTTCGTTTAAAAAATCGGCCCAATGTTGCTCCAACATTCGTGTATCTTCGAGGTTTTCACCCAGATGTTCATGAAAGACGCTCCCTTCAGGCGATACATTACAAAATTCCAATGACAAAGTGCAAATAGCTTTACGCAGAAAGTCAAAGTCCGTTCTGTCAAGCAGGGTCGTAGGAAGTGGTCCTACTGCTACCTGGTCCTACCGTAACCTGGTCCTACTCATTTTTAGTCCTACCGTAACCTGGTCCTACCGTAACCAAGTCCTACCGTAACCAAGTCCTACCGTAATCTGGTCCAACCGTAATCTGGTCCTACAGTAATCTGGTCCAACCGTAATCTGGTCCTACAGTAACCTGATGCTACCGTAATCTGGTCCTACCGTAACCAAGTCCTACCGTAATCTGAACCT
>JASGXE010000743.1:0-31328 GCA_030068105.1 Sinentomon sp. SZTP_YWyxl
ATGGTCGACGGTTGGCACGACGGCCGAAGTTGAACCGTTAAGGAAAGGTCACTGGTGATGTTGGTGCATGGAACAGAGTGACTGCAGTGGTAAACATTTGCAATCAGCAGCTTCACTTGGTGTAACCAACTTCCGGGACGCCAGTTTACAAACCCTGCCGCGACTTTAGATGGCAGGCCTGGGCCCCAAGCGAGCATTGATTTTTCCGGGAGGGGACAGGGTTAGATCAGGTTCAGATATAGCTTTCGGTTTTTTTTATTTCTTGTGAAAACAGGGCCCCAATCGAGCATTCTTGCACAAAACGCTCTCTGCCATCTAAAGTCGCGGCAGGGTTTGCAAAAACGCCTCCGGGACGTGATTTTCGCTCCATTTTTCGAAATGAAAGCCTAACCAGACCTGACCTATCACTATCAATCCTCACTGTTACTGCCTGTTGTCAACCTCGTCAACCTTAGTCCGATCCCCGCGGCGCAGTGGTTGGCGCGCCGGAATCGCAATCTGAAGGTTGCGAGTACGAATCTAAGTCCGGACATGAGCATTTTCCGTGGTGCATACAAGTCATGTGTGCATCCTCCATCGGCGAGGCACGGTGAATGAAATTTGCCATGGCGAAATCGTGTGTGCATCCCCCATCGGCCAGGCATGGTGAATAAGGTTAGAAAGACAGACTTCCGTGCGGCCAGTCTGTTCGTCCTTCAGGTGGGACGATAAGATTGAGGTCCCGTGTGAAGCAGCACACTGCGCACGTGAAAGAACACCCAGCTCCAGGTCCAAGACAGAGGCCTGGTAGGTCACATAAACAAAGAAGCCACTTAGGCCGGAGAGATCTCCGATGCTTTTTTTAAAACCACCGGTGAAAGTTGCGGATATCCGCACGTTTTCGGGGGGAAGGGATCGATAATATCCTCAACTATCTCCGGTGGTTTTGAAACAAGCAACAGAGATCTCTCCGGCCTTAGTGTCACCCGCCGATACTCGACATCGGTCATCCTGCGGGTTGGCTGTGTCATAAAACCGGCATAGTGTCGGCGGTTGTGACTTTGGTCTTGGGGTACCTGGAGCGGTGGGTGCTGCAGCAATTGCGCTCGGGGGTGTGCCGGTACATCGCCGGGACCCATTGATTTGGTGTCCGGAGTGATGGGTGCTGGAGCAGCTACTCTCAGATGATATTTTCCAGAACCTCGCCGGGACCTTGAGAACGACAAACAAAACATAAAAAACGGTCTGATCACCAGCCGAAGGGCTAGCAGTCCATGTGACCCAACGAAGAATAAGCATCTACATTCTACTCTTTGGTTTCCTCCTATTGTTTGTTTCATGCTTGTTGTTAACATACTGCTCAATATCCGACTAAAAGACCAGGAAAACGTCCACGAAATTCGCGTATCCGCATGTTGTTGCAAAGTGTGTCGTCCACCTCACTGCAGCTTATATTTTAGCCCGTGGTCCAATTGGTGGATGATCCGGATACATTCAGTGATATCGTTTTAACTCAATCCGTGTTGGTCAATAGCCGAATTTAATGGATGCATTCGTATTTTGAGAGGAGGAACTTTCATTTCTCTGCACAACGCTTTTAGGTATACCTTCCTATCTTTGACAGGAAATCATGGCATCCCATAGAAAAGTAGAGCATGGTGGTGAAAACCACCATCTTTTCGAAAATTATGGCCTCCCGGCTCAAAACTCCCAGTTCAAAACTCCCAGCTCAAAACTCCCGGATCAATACTCCCGGTTCAAAATTCCCTGCTCAAAATCGGCGAATTTTGAATTTTCCCACACAGGCAGTTAATTTTCATTATGATGTTGATTTCGAAGGAATTGACGAGGAGAAAAAACTCCTTCTAAAGATCGGCAGAAGCGCGGTTTCACCCATTTCGAATTATCTGACATGCAGGACCGATCATGATCTCACATTTTTCCAATTTTTGCAAAAATTTGCACACCCCCACCTGTAAAAATGGCGCTGACCTTTATGAAAACGAACGCATTGTGCTTTCCATCGTTGCAAAAAATGGATGGTAGACCACGAATTTGTGTGAAGTTGCGACGTAATTGTGCCGTTCACAGGCATGTAAAATTTGTGACTTCAGATTTTTTGCAAAGTCGACGCGTTGTGTGAATTGCAACAACTCGAGATCTGACCACGTGTTTCCTCGGGGAATTCCCTCGCAAATTGTAGCCTAAAAAACTTTCCGGTACCGGGAATCGAACCCGGGCCTTCTGGGTGAAAGCCAGATATCCTAACCACTAGACCATACCGGACTACGCTTCGAAACTAAGTTTATTTCAGGGGAAATCAAACGGAAAATGACGTCACATGACGCTTTCGCAGTCTTGCAGTCTTCAACCACTTCGGGACGATGTTTCACATTCGATTTCAATCTCTGCAGCCTTGGTTTGGTGACGTGGCAATGGACTGGCTGGCTGTTGATGTATAGTGGCGGCGGAAAAAGATTACCCATCTAACTGTTGCCTCCGAAACTTTTTTTTTTTTCTTTTTACTTTATGCATTGGTAGAAATTAAAGCGCCAAATTGCAACGGAGCTTTCTGGAGGTGTCAGAGTTTGACATCAGTGATGAAAGAGGATCTTTTATTTCTACAGCATGGAGTTTTTGCTAAAATCTCAAGAATGGAAATTTTTCACATGTATGGGTAATCTTTTTCCGCCGCCAGTATACAGGATTTTCCAAAAGTCACCACACAACAACCAGAAAGCAAACCTGACAGTTAGGGGGGATCGCATTCCTGGACGTTTTTGTTCACTGTCTCTGGTGTGAACAGACAAAGCAACATGATTGCAACATTGTCTGAAACAGCCTCGCAAAAAGAGACTGAAACTGTGCAAATTGCGGGGATTGTCAACGATTTTATTTGCAAATAAAATGCGGTACAGTCGCGGCGGAATAAATGAACTCAAAAATTGCGACCGTTCAATTTTCGCAAAAACTCCATGGTGCAGCAATAAAAGATCCTCTTTTGCAACCGAGGTCAAAATCTGACAGCACCAGAAAGCTGTGTTGAAATCTGGCGCGTAAATTTCATCCGCCTGCATGAGAACAAAAAGAAAGAAATTTCGGAAGCAAACAGTTGAATGGGAAAAACACCCGTTGGACGCCAGCGAAACCAAACTAAACCAAACCTGACCTGACCAAACCCAATCCAGACATGCGAAATGTCAATGCATGTGGTCGCTTTGAAGTGTCAATGTCACAGGCGAACATGATTGAAAAAAGTCAATTCCACGTTCAGATGTACCTTTCTCAACGATGGAAAAGGAATAGGTACTGTTGTGCATAGAAATCAAATTTTCCAACAGAGTTCTTCATAAAAAATTCACAAATAGAAATCTGTTGAAAAATGTGATTTCTACTTCGTATGCACAACAGTTGAGAAAGGTGCATCTGAACATGGAATTGACTTTTTTCAAGTTGAGGGGTAGAGTTAGTGGCTTTGGTCAGTGCCTCCTACAACACAAGGCCGTTGCACGAGTTTGCGACGTCATAATGAGTGGATGGTGGAAAACAGGAAAAGACAATGCGAGTGAGCTGCGTCCGAGGTGTGCTGCCCACGGAAACTTGACATTTCTCTTGAACCGATTAACCGATTTTGATGAGACTTGATTTTCTGGAAAGCTGAAAATCAGACCATTTCAATGGTGTATAACAATCCCCAACTTTTCATGCTGAAGCTCCAGCAGAATTTGAGGGATAAACGTGTTCAAGTTAAAAAGTGATCCAATTCCGGCTTCCTGCCACATATTTTCAATGATTGTGAATTTTTTTCCGTTGCAACATGGTTTCCACAGCGAGAAAGTTGTAGAGGAAGCTTTCACTTTCCAAAAATACCAAAATCATTGAATTTGAACAACATTTGACAGTAATTTTATGACCAGAGAAAACACATGGCAGCATTGTTTTGTTTTTGAGCGGGGAAGATGCCGCGCCTCCCTGGAAATCCCAGGGAGTCGCGGCCTCTTCCCCGCTCAAAAACAAAACAATGCTGCCATGTGTTTTCTCTGGTCATAAAATTACTGTCAAATGTTGTTCAAATTCAATGATTTTGGTATTTTTGGAAAGCTGAAAGCTTCCTCTACAACTTTCTCGCTGATGGAAACCATGTTGCAACGGAAAAAATCTCACAATCATTGAAAATATGTGGCAGGAAGCCGGAATTGGATCACTTTTTAACTTGAACACGTTTATCCCTCAAATTCTGCTGGAGCTTCAGCATGAAAAGTTGGGGATTGTTATACACCATTGAAATGGTCTGATTTTCAGCTTTCCAGAAAATCAAGTCTCATCAAAATCGGTTAATCGGTTCAAGAGAAATGTCAAGTTTCCGTGGGCAGCACACCTCGGACGCAGCTCACTCGCATTGTCTTTTCCTGTTTTCCACCATCCACTATTTATGACGTCACGCCATTTTTACTTCTCGTGCAAGGGCCTTGTGTTGTAGGAGGCACTGCTTTGGTGCATTCGACCGATAAAGTGCGTTCATTTTCAGAATGGTCCGCGCCCTTTTTACAGGAAGGTGTGTGCAAATTCGTGCAAAAATCGGCAATCGGAGAATTTGAGCTGGGGGCCTGAATTTTCGAAACTCTGTCGGTTTTCACCTCTCAATCCTTTGACAATTCCACTTTTCTGAGAATTTTCAATTTTCCGTGACCACGATCTGTCTGGTACGTTTGCTGGTCGTTCTGCCCCTGCTCATAAAATGTGCACTGAACGCGGAGTCGGGGTACACCATCCACCTCCCGGGACCGCGCTGGACACGGGAGGAGGTTGGTGATCAGCTCTCGGTTCCTCCCTCTCCAAAAGCGTCGCGTTCCTCTCTCCTCCCACTCCACGCGCGAAAATCAATTGGTTCACTTGGTGAATCACGGGGTGATTCACTTGATTTTGACGCAAGCAATGTTGGCCGGCAGCACACGACGCGTCGACTTCACGCGAGAGGACAGTCTCGTGTGAACCCGCCTTGGTTTATGTTATGCCTGCCACCCTATCATTAAATCATGAACCGCAGTGTAAAGCAACGCCACGGAACGAGAATCGAAATTTCACTGAAGCATGGCCACCAGAACCTCTAATGGCGATCCCGACAAACCTATTTGAGCAGACAAGTTTGTTAAAACTCAGGCGGTGCTATTTCGAATAAAATAAGGGACGTCATTTGGGGGGCGACTGCCCAACCTGACGAGAAATGCTCCCCAGTGTCTCGCTTGTCCCCCTGGCGTGTGCTTTTGGCTCGCCCCATGGTGGGAAATTTGACCTCCAGAACATGAACAATGCACAAAAAATAAACCCAACATTTCAAAATTTCATCAAAAAATGAACCCAAAATTTCAAAATTTCTTCAACTGTTGGGGGGCTCCGCTCCCAAGGCCTCGTCAGAGGCTTTGCGCTTGGAACCTCGTTGGAGTTCAATATCAGACTCCAAATAGATACTGGGGGTTCCACTCCCAGGTCCCCAAAACTGGGTCGGTGCCCAGCTGCTTGCCCCAGCGAAAACCACAAATAATGTCGCTGGGATTTGTGCCCAGTGGAAAAATGTTGGTGCCGCAAAATGTATGCCATACGTGCAACGCGTGAAACTACAAGCCCTGTTGAAATTTGATGGACCTTGAATGAGGCTGACCTTTGGGATTTGTCCTCTGGTCGAAGTGATGTGGGGGAGCCTGTACATAGTGGGCCTGGATGCCCACTGAAATGGAACTGTTACAATTCAGAGCATTCGCAGCGCAAGGATCGATCCGGTTCCCGCGAAACCAACAGACGGAACTAACGGAAACCACCACAGCTTCTGGAACTAATCTATTATTTAAATTTCGAAAATGAAAATCAGAAGGCGAGAAATTATTCGACGATTTTTTAATTTTCGGGGCGCTTCTGGCGCAGACGGCAGAGAGAAATCCATTTTCACAACTCGGATTTTGTCCGGAATTGTGTTCTCTTACCAGGAAAACCCGAATCGCCACAAATCGTTGCCATAGGTCATGCGACGGGTCCGGAGAGAGGGGTAGAAAGCACAGAGGCAGAATTTGACCGAGGTGGAATTGGACACTGAGGAGAATTTGACTGAGGTGGAATTGGTCCGAGGAAGAATTTTTCTATTTTTTGAGCCAGATTTTATCCATTTCTCCTGGTTAAGTTAGAATCAGGGTTCCCACTCAATTTTCTTTTTCAAATCCCCTGAATTTCCCTGATTTTCCCTGACCAAAATCCAAAATTTTCCCTGACCCTTTGAAGTGACACAAACAGGAAAAAATTACAAAATTAGAACAGTGTTGCACTTGTTTTTGTCTTGTCTGCAGTCTTGACCATACTGTTAAAATGTTAAAAATTGTGAAAAATGTTCAAAATATTGTAAAAAATGAGGAAAAATATTGTGTCAAAAATTTTGTTCCCTGATATTCCCTGGTTAAAAATAAAAAATTTTGTTCCCTGATATTCCCTGGTTAAAAATAAAAAATTTTGTTCCCTGATATTCCCTGGTTAAAAATAAAAAATTTTGTTCCCTGATATTCCCTGGTTAAAAATAAAAAATTTTGTTCCCTGATATTCCCTGGTTAAAAATAAAAAATTTTGTTCCCTGATATTCCCTGGTTAAAAATAAAAAATTTTGTTCCCTGATATTCCCTGGTTAAAAATAAAAAATTTTGTTCCCTGATATTCCCTGGTTAAAAATAAAAAATTTTGTTCCCTGAAAAAAAATTCCCTGATTTATTCAATTTTTGAAGCATTATCCCTGACTTTCCCTGATGGGATCAAAATCCCTGATTTTCCAGACAGTGACACCCTGGTTAAGGGAGGTACAACCTACCTGCCTCCATGCCAAAACTCTGCCTCAGTCGACTTCTGCCCGTCCGTTCTTCGACGGCAGAGAGGATTGATATTGATTGGTCAGGTTTGGTCAGCTTTGATTTGGATGAACAGAAATGCAAAGATGTGAATAACGTCCCGGATGTTGGTTACACCAGATGTAACTGCTTCGAGATTGTAAAGTTTTCCCACATGACGCGTCTGGTTGCGTCATGTGGGAACAGGCCACCGGCAGCACGACAATCGGGACAGTCCCAGAACTGCAAATTAGTTTTCAATCCGGACCTTGTAAACGCAGAACCTTTTTTCATTTCAACCGTCATTCGCGAAAGTTCATTCGAGCTGAAAATGAGCTCCCACTGTCACTGCAGCAGGGTGCCATGGGAATCGCATTTGGAGGAGCCCCCTTGACCTCACTGCCAAGTCCATGTTGTCAACCTGCTGCTCAGCGTCCGCCCATTGCTTGTTGACGATCGGGTTAGGGGGCAATGCTTAAATTGTAGGGGGAGCGCGGGGGACGACGCCTCCTCGAGAAGGAAGAGAAGAAAGGGGGGACACAATTGCACGCTCGCAGGGAAACATTTTCAGAGAACAGCTGTGCTCTGAGCTATGCAATTGTGTCCCCCTTTGGCACCATCAGACGGTACAGGGTGTGCCTTTTCTGTGTAGTGCAATTGTGCACCTCTGACATCGACAAACAGTTTTCTTTTTGCATTTTCTTTTCCTGCTTTGTTTTTTGTCTTTTTTTGTTCCTGTTTTTAACCTGACCAATACACCTGCCGGCTGCCCTAACCGACTACCCGACAGAACAGGTACACCATGTGCCGTATACTGGCAAGGGGGGGCATAATTGCACGGCCAAGAGCAGTTTTTTTCTGAAAATCTTTCCCTGCGATCATGCAATTGTGTCCCCTCTGACAAAACGCCAAGCACTCAAATGTTCAAATTTCACCTCAAAACAAAAACGAAATTTTGCCAAGCACCCCCCATAGTTGGGGTCAGGTTTTGTTAGTTTTTAACGAAAAGGGGGGGGGGCAAAATATCACGTCCCGATAGTTTGTTGCCCCAAATTGTGCAGATTGTGCCGAAAAAGAGGGAATAATTTATCGAATAATTTCTGTCGGACTCTGGGGTACAACCTGCATGGTTGACAAAATGCTCCCAGCAAAAGCGGAATTCCAATTATTTTAATCAGCCAACGTAACCGTGTCGCGTGTTCCTTGTGTGGCTCACCTTTACATTTGACTCACCCTGTACAAAAGCGCAAAATCCAATTTGATTCACTGGCAATAATTGTGTAAAGATCAAAATGGGAGTTTGAGAAGACGGTTCGAAAAATATTGCAAAAGAAAAAACAGCAATTTGAATTTTTGCTGCTGTGGGGAAAGCGATAACATGGTTGCTACTGTTTTGAAAAATTGAAATTCCCCGAGTTTTCCAGGTTTTCCAGGAGGATTCTCAGTTTTTTCCAGGGTTGATTATGGGTTCAAGATCAAGAATGGGTTGTTGAAGAAATATAAGACATGGTGGAAAGAGAATTGGTCGAATGGGTCAAGACAAAAATGGGATGACAAGAATGTTCCTCAGGTGTCATAATTGGAAATTCAAAAAAAAATGTAAACTAAAAATGGAAATTTTCAATTTTCCAGGTTTTTTCCCCAAAAATCCCTGAGATTTCCAGGTTTTTCCAGGTCACAAAAAAATTCCATGAGTATTCCAGGTTCTCCAGGTTGGTAGCAACCATGTATAAACAACTCCCTAATGGCATTTCCGTTGCACGTCCATTTAAGCAGAGCCAACCAAAAGTCCTCAAGTAGGTGCAATTCCAAAGTCCTGTCTACAACCGCATCAACTGCATCCACAGCATCTTTCCACCGCATCTCGGAAACGGCCCCACCGCATCTCAAAAATTAAGTTTTTCATTTTGTCTCAGATTTTCGCAATCATTGGAATGCGAGGAAAAGGTTTGGCTGGGTAGGTCAGGTTTGGTTGGTTGGTTTTCCCAGGTTAGGTTCTGTAAGGTAAGGTTGGGGGTAACACAGAAAAAAACAAAATATAACCAAACCTATGTCAACCAACCAACCAAACCTATCTAACCTGTAACCTAACTCAGCCAAGCCTTTATGACTGCATCTCAATTACGAAAATATTAGAAAAAAATGAAAAACCCTTTGATTTTGGAGACGCGGCAGATGCGGTGGGGCCGAATCTGCAATGAGGTGTCAAACAGGTTTTCCGTTACCTAACGTTCAAGAGGTCTGGCAAACACAGGTGGAATCCAATATCAATAAAATGACAAATAACACCATGAATCACACCGTGATTCAAAATCTCGGAAAAAGGATCCAACACAGTAGTAGAGAACAACGCCATCCAGCCGTCGGCAAACGAGATCTTTTTCGGAATCCGAATTGCCCATGATAAAGAATTGGGGTCAAGGAGCACATGTTTGGTCGCGTTGTTTTTCGGAATTTTGCCCTGGAGTCTCTCACCATCCCACAAAATCGGGAAAAATATCGAGTGTGTCAGCTCCAGGAATGCCCATTCAGTATCATAATGGAGCTCATTCAGGCCTCGTGGTGCATGGTTAACTTCTGTGAACATGGGGGACTGGAGTCAGCGCATATTTTGTCAACGAATGGCGTGGATTTTTATCAGTTTCCACAATTTTTGGAATTTCAATCTGGCATAATTTCCATAAAATTTCCACAAAAAATAAGAGAAATAAAATGTTTTTATTGTATGACAATTACAATTACAACAATGTTTGAGTATCACCATTCAAAAATAGAGAAAAAAGTGTAAGTGAAGCAGAAAATGAGCCAATGGGCTCAGATGAACACGACAATCAGCAGGAAAAACCTGCAAAGTAACCCAGGGTGACCCAGGGTGGCCGAGAGTGACTCAGGTTGGCAGCTGAATGAGACGAGAGATGGCGCTTGGTACTTTTGGAGTTGTCAGTGGACTCTCTCGGGAGATCGGACTGTCTTTCAACACCAATGAGAAGACATTTCCGAAAATGGGCCAGAAAGGTGAGCAGGTGTTCCAAGGGTAAATGGGTCAGGTAACCCAAGGGTTTCAAGGGCAAGTGGGCCATGACCCCCGAAATTTGCATGTTCATCCTGGACATGTTATTCTTTCAGTGCAATGATATTGTTGTAACCTTGATCGCACGGCGCACATTGAGGCATAGTGCCTCAGTTCAAAGATTTTTCCACAAAGATCATGAAATACCAGTGATCCCAGGAAGCTGTCAGGGTACTCAACAATACGGCATTATACTGAAAGACAGCGCTTTTCAGTAAAAAAATCCCTAATTTATTTCACACATTAGTCCGACGCAGCTGGGACAGTCACAAATGGGAGCCTATGGCACCAGACATTTGTCCCCTGGAAATAAGATCTTGAATACGACCTGGACTGGACGTGAGATGGTACACATGGCCCAGGGATGTGATGGAGCGCAAGAATATCTTCTACCGAGACAGACAATTCATTGCTGCAATGTGCCAAAAAAAAAAAAACACGGAGAGCTGCGAGAGTTTCTGGACAGTTTTTCGATGAATAGGAAACTATTTGCGAGTTTGAAATCGCTGTTAAACTGCATCAGAATGGCCAAACTTTTTTAGTGCGACACAAAAACTCCGCATCAGAATGGACAGATTTTTCACATCAGACTTTTTCAGATCGTCTGTCAAAAACAGATTTGAAGTCGCAACAATTGGCAATGGTAAATGCTCCAATGTTGTCCTTTGCACATTGTTGCAAGTGACAATCTGTTTTGGACAGAAGATCTGAAAAAGTCTGATGCAAAAATCTGTCCTTTCTAACACGGGTTTTTAGTCGCACTTTCGTCAACAAGGGAGCGATACCCCGAAACGTTACACCTCAAATTCATTCGGAGATCTAAATAGTGTTAAGTTAGTCATTTAATTCTGTGAACATGCGATCTCCAAGTCTCCACACCTTGCTTGTAAAGCCTGACTGTGGAAAGAATGAAAGAAAGGCTGGGGTAGGTACCATCTCCAAAGCATCGATCGGCTGCAAATACTTTAAAAGAACAACAAAATACAGTCGCAGCACAATGACGAAACTAATAAAAGTAACTACAACCACAAAAGAAATGCTCATGAATGAAAATGCAGTTTACAAAAATAAAGGTGTCTGCAGCCGGAGAGAGACCAGTTTCCCTGACTTTTCCTCCAGGTTTTCTAGACGGCAATTCTAAAAATTAGACATTTTGGGTACTCATTGCCCTCTACCACATAAGCTTATACTCCTCATCAAAAGTCTTCGAACATAGGAGTTCATTTTGTCTCAGGTGCCATTTGGAATCAATGGCAGCATGCGCCGCAAAACATCATGACACTCGTTTGAAGCATGAAGTTGCACCAATGTCCTGTTTAAATTAGATGGCACCTGTGTTAACCGGTACTTTAAAATATCGCCTGTGTTCGAGGACTTTTGATAAGCTCCATATATTATTGCTGAAACTCTCGTCACCATATGGCAAGAATAAATGTTTGAAAAGAACCTGGAAAAACAAGACCTGCATAACAAAACCAAGAAGCTGCAGAAAACTTTCATTAATTCTCGGAGTTTTTTCCAGAACAGGCAAGATTCCTCGACAACTCCAAGTTACCCAGGTCTGCAGACACACTGAAAAATAGGCATTATACGGAAAAAAGGGAAATAAACAGAAAAACAACGTTGAACCAACCAACTTTGTGAAGAGATAAAGAAATATTCCAATTATTGCAAGTTTCAAAGGGTTTTTAAGACTGTTTTCGGGAGACTGGCCAGACAGTGGTGTCGGTCCAGTTCGACACGTCAGGAAGAAATTTCTTCATCCGAACTCAACAATACAAAAATTTGTTCTTAACGCAATAATGGTTTGAAGGGATTTGAGAGCCTTGGGCAAGCGCCTCGCTTTCAGAAGTTTTGCATAAATAGGAGACATAAAACGATGCGCGGATTGATAATTAATGATTATTAATGATTAATCATTTAATGTCGGATTGATGTGCTTGCATCCGACATTAAAGTTTTGCAGTCCCGGGCTCGAATCACATCAATTCCAAAATTTTTCTAAGTTTTGCGGTCCCGGGCTCGAATCACATCAATTCCAACATTTTTCTAAGTTCTGCGGTCGCGGGCTCGAATCACATCAATTCCAACATTTTTCTAAGTTTTGCGGTCTCGGGCTCGAATCACATCAATTCCAAAATTTTTCTAAGTTTTGCGGTATCGGGCTCGAATCACATCAATTCCAAAATTTTTCTAAGTGGCCCTGCACATTTTTTTGATCAAAATTCTTTCTTTTTTGATCACCCCGGGTCACTGAAAAGCCAAGTTAGGTCTGGTTAAGTGAGTTTAAAAAAGTTTCCGTATTTAAAATGCAAATAGAAAACAATTACCCAGAACTGTTGAACATAGGAGCACCATTTCAAATAATGCAAGCGGCTCTGTGGCATCACGGCCTGCCAAAACCAGTGATCTCAAGATAAATCTGGATGCGCTAAAGATGTAGAAAAGTGTGGCCGTGTGGCATAACACATCTGCTTCAGGTCAAGTAACTCGACAATTTGTCCCATCACTGTGAGCTTGGACTTGGATCCCATCACATTTTGCTTGGACCGTCCAACAAGTGCGCTCCCAAAAGTTTAATCAAAACATCATTGTAAAACTATGTTGAACCGAAGAAAACAAGAGAAATACAGGCAGGGTGATCCAAAAAAGGAAAAGGAAGGTTTCAAAATCCTTCTTCAGGAGATTGGGCCTCTGCACCCGCTACACGCATGACTCTAATCATCAGTATCATCAGCCAATCAACTTCTGCTCGAACCCCCTCCCCCCACTGGCAGGATTCCAGGCGTCATATGCAGCTATACGGCTTTCAGAATTGTATTAAAATCCGCAGCCAATTAGGTTGCAAATATGACCGTTTTTAGCCTATTCCCTTAATCATCATTACCCACACCTAGGTTCAAGTCAATAGTCAATTCAGTGGATAGATTTGTGTTCAAAATTTTAATTTCTATGCACATAACGCTTATTGCTTTTCAATTGTTGCATTGAAAGATGTATCCGTCTGTTGAATTGGCTCTGTTGAGTTGAACCAACGAGGATGAGTTGTAATGGAGAATGTGGCCGATTACGCCCTTTCGGCGATCTTTTTGCATCTTCAAGTGGTGTATGGTTTAGATGTTGTGTGACTTTCGATATTGTGTTCTTCGATAATCAGCCTTATTCCTCATTGCAACTCACTCTCACATTCTACTGAATCGATGGTGATTGACAGTTTTCGAGCGGCTGTTGCAATGTTTATTGCCAACATCTTGAGCAGGTCTGCTAACGTTCGTGGCATTCTCGCAGGAAGAAATACTCTCTTTCTGTCACCGCAAGGAAATGTCAGGTGCTGTATGTCAACATCTGGGTTCTTTCAAACTTGTAATTTCAGTGTGGCAGTAAATCAAGTGGTTTAGAGACTTGATGCCGCAAGAGTGACAGATTGCCACAATGACCATGTGCATGTGTGCCGCTTTGTTGAAGCCAATGATGGGTGGGGCCCAGGTTCTATTCAATGCAAACACAAGGGAGATTTTTGAATGCTTGAGCCCCAGGAAACTGTTTCGACATTAAAAGTGCTTTCCTTATGGAAACTCCAGTTTCCTTTTTTATGGAGCACCCTGTACGTTGAGAAAAAATTAACAAAACAAACAACAGCATTTGAGACAACAACTAAAATCTCAAAAGTTGAATGAATTGAAATCTCTGGAAGCATAGAAAAAACAAGGACGAAAGGTTTCAACAAAGTATAGCTGTGATGGAATTTCATCACCTGTCGATGAAAAAATGCGGTTGTTGGAATTTTCGCAAAAATACTCTAATATAAAAATTAAAAATCCCCATTTTTTTTTAGGTTAAAATCCTCCTCCTGAAAGCTTCATTGCAATCCCAGCAGCGCACAAGGGAAAAGAACACGCTAAGTTGGGAGAAATATAGTTGACAAAATTATAGCAAATAGGTCGTAAACCGTTCGCTAAAAATTGATGATGGAGACGTTTCGCCACCATGAACACGGCCTTTATCAAGCACAATCCCCCACAATTTTGAGGGCAAAAGCATCCCTAAGCATCGCACCTTGCAACAACTCTTGTAACTGATCATGACCCTTCTTTTGTTGCCAATCTGTTTTCGCCCTTGTCTTTTAAAATGTTTTGACAATTTTTAATTTTAACCATTTGACTCAGATTTTGTTCATCGTTCTGCCACCATTGCCTTTGTGGACAGTATTGTTTTAATTATGATAATAAAATAAAATAACAAGATTGTAACAGAGAGATCGGTGTTTGCCGATGCTAGACCGATGAATATGTGCCAGATCCAGCATCAGCGAACAGCAGTCTCTCTGTTACGATCTTGTTCTTGATAGAGCATGTCACCATCTTCAATTTTTACGAACGGGTAGTGGCCCATCTGTTCTCATTTGTAAACTACGAGTATGTTTCCCGCTTGTAGTGCCTGTGCATTGGTAGCAACACCTGCTTGTGAATTTCCACAAAAATCAAGACCACAAGGTGTCAACATGGTATTCCGGATTACCATAGCCTTGCAAATCAAAAACTCTTTCCAATGTGAAGGGCAGCAGTTTAACTGCAGCAGTGGGACAAATGGGCTCCGGATAGAATCCAATTTTTGTTGAATTATCAGGAGAAGAAATTCTTGTTGAATTATCAGGAGACATTTGAATTATCAGGCATGAGTTTTCCTTTTTTCGGGGGGACGTTGGCGTTGCTACCTGCGCATCCCCCACAATTTCCAATCAACACAAAAGAAGTCAGGAAGCAAAAGGGTTCAACCACATGGCAACAGCTCAACATACGCCTAAATTTGCAATTCTTTAGCTCAATCTAGGCAGCGCATTTTTTTTTCCAATCCACTTCCGCATGCGCGTCTCTGATTGGTTGTTGGGAATTCCAGCCAATTTCAACATCCTATTTTCAAA
Source organism: Sinentomon sp. SZTP_YWyxl (assembly GCA_030068105.1). Lineage (NCBI taxonomy): Eukaryota > Metazoa > Arthropoda > Protura > Sinentomata > Sinentomidae > Sinentomon > Sinentomon sp. SZTP_YWyxl. Next base: position 14,831 of record JASGXE010000743.1, read on the forward strand.
ACCTAACTTAAACAAACCTAACCTGACCTGACCGAACATAATCCTATTGCAGCCCCAGAGAGAGTTGCGAAGCGGTGGCAAACATGCCAAATGGCAAAAAGCGGTGGCAATGCAAAAATCCCAAAATTGATGACGTCAATTTGAGACGACGTGATTGGCTGTTGCGAGCTCCTGGTCCGCGGAAGTGGATTGGAAAAAAAAAATTGTGCATCTAGGCAGAGATATTGTGTGAGCAATAAAGGGACACGAAATTTGTGATGCTTTAGCTCAATTCAGGGACCCCAGCGTTTTTGGAGAATCATTTCCATGGTTTTCCCACGGCTTTTCAAGGCTCCCTTTAGTGGCAGAAAGCGTCATCCATGACCACAGGTCACAAAAATGGGGGCTGCGATGGGACTACCTGCAGTGTTGCAAGGGTTAGAGCTTCTGGTTGGAGGTCTGGGAGATGGAAGCCAAAGCAATTTAAAAGAAGAGGAGTTTCTCAGAATTCTGACGTATGGCAGTTTTCAATCTTTTTTTTTTTTTACAAAATATCGTCAAATTCGATGTATTTTTAAGGTTCTCCCCAAGGAGAACCTTATTTGGGCAGATATCAGCTTTGAGAGACAGAGAGGACATGAAATTTGCGATGCTTCGGCAGAGAAATCGGATTGGCGATAACGGACTTTGATGCGAGCAACACACCCCAGCCGCAAGAATGCAAAAAAAAAGGCTTCAATAAATTTCATTCCGAGGTTGAACAAAAAATGCATCATTCAAATAAAATGCAGATATATACAAATAAAATATCATTATCGTTCGAGAGAGAAACAAAAAGCAAGACAAATGCGTGCGCACAGATAAAAATAACATGAAAAACAGGACAGTTTCTGATATGCAGGGCATAAAACAGACTTGTGCGAACAATAACTGCTCAGCAGGTGTTAAACACGATAAAAATTGAAAATTTCTTCTTGAAGGTCACAATGTTCAAAACAGCAGCAGTTTTTCTCGACCAGCGTTACCAAGAGCAAATACAATTGCACATCAGTGAGGAATTTCGGATCGCTCGCACCAGACATGTTTCAACATTCGCCGCAGAATGTTGAATCATGTCCCCGTTGCGGCGGGATCGTAACAGCCCAACCCATGGAAGTCTGTTGAAACCAGAAAACACCCCTTCAATCTACATTGCGTTCTTTGTCATTTCCAAATGAAGGATTGGTTACTCTGTCGGAGTCTGAAGGTTTACAAAACTGTTTGCCTTGTGAAAAAATGGTAACAAAAATCACCACAATCTCATTTCTGCTGCTCCCTTTGCGCTGTCCACTGACTCAAAACGTCCCTTCCGTTGTAACACACATTCGTACATTTTCCCTTGCCTCCCAAAATGTGAGGCATGGGGGAAATGTGAAGAAAGGCTAGAGATACCGCAATGGAGAACGCAAGAAAAGCCCAGCAAGAACGCAAGAAAGACCAGTTGAACTGAAGAGGGTGGGGTGTGGCGGAGCGGTGCAATCACCTTTTTCAAACTCTTCAAACAACATGGAGAAGCTCCAAAGGTCGGGTAAATGTAAATGCCAAACAGAAATAGGTGTAGTTTCACACATTACACGAATGTCAAGTGCTTTTGTGGTGCATCCTGCTCCGAATGGCACCTGAGTAGCAGAAGACAGCAATGTGCGAAGGGTTTTGGGAAGAGTTGTTGGGCACGTTTTGGTATGAGTTTTGAGATTTCCAATAAGAGATTAGAAGGGTTTTGAGGAGAGTTTAGTGAGAGTTTTGGTCAGAGATTTGTAAGAGTTTTAACATTTTCAATAAGAGTCGAGAAGAGTATTTGGAAGGGTTTTGAGAAGAGTTAAGTAAGAGTTAATGAGAAGGGTTTTTAGAAAGGCTTTGGGAAGAGATTTGGCAAGAGTTTTGGGAAGAGATTTGGTAAGAGCTTTGATTTCGTATTTGTGAAGAGTTTTGGGAAAGGATTTGGAATGGATTTGGGAATAACTTTTGGGCTATGCTTTGTGAAGAAAACGAAGGTTTAGACATACAAAATTTAACAAACTTACATGTCATTTTCCATGAAATAAGACTCTGAAATCGGGTAAACTTTTCCCGATTTCACTGTCTGGCAAAGAAGTGAAAGTCGGATAGGACGGATATAATAAAACAATGTACGAATTTCTCAATGAAGGCGAAACAGATTTTTTTTTTAAATTCAGAAGCAAGTTTTACAACAGGCTTGTAAATTTGAAAGCAACCCAGCTACTTTTAAATAAAGCTAAATGAAAAAAGCCTTTGCATTTGTGTCACACGTTTTTGAACGATAAAATTTGAACATTTTTGAAGACAGGTAAAACGACATTTTCCAGGATGTTTCAAAAAACGATGCAACTAAACTTTGTTCCACTTGAAGATACAAACAGAGAATGCTCCCATGTATGCTTCAAGGGAAACCAGAATTAAAATTCAGTTGATACAGGCTACAATCTATTCTACAATTATGGCTGAATCTTCCCCTGAAGTTGCCCCAAGACAGAAAAGTACCACCAAAGTCAGAAATTCACATCGGCAATAACGCAAAAAATTGGGCCCTCCTCAGAAACAGCGCCACAAAATAATGTTTGTGATTTCTGGCGCCACAAATGCTTGCGATTTCTAGCGTCACAAATGCTTGCGATTTCTAGCGCCACAAATGCTCGCGATTTCTAGTGCCACAAATGCTTGTGATTTCTACCGCCACAAATGCTTGCGATTTCTAGCGTCACAAATGCTTGTGATTTCTACCACCACAAATGCTTGCGATTTCTAGCGCCACAAATGCTTGCGATTTCTAGCGCCACAAATGCTTGTGATTTCTACCGCCACAAATGCTTGCGATTTCTAGCGTCACAAATGCTTGCGATTTCTAGCGCCACAAATGCTTGTGATTTTTAGCGTCACAAAAGCTTGCGGTTTCTGGCGCCACAAATGCTTGCGATTTCTAGCGCCACAAATGCTTGCGATTTCTAACGCCACAAATGCTTGCGATTTCTAGCGTCACAAATGCTTGCAATTTCTAGCGCCACAAATGCTTGCGATTTCTAGCGTCACAAATGCTTGAGATTTCTAGCGTCATAAATGCTTGCTATTTCTAGAGCCACAAATGCTTGCGATTTCTAGAGCCACAAATGCTTGCGATTTCTAGAGCCACAAATGCTTGCGATTTCTAGAGCCACAAATGCTTGCGATTTCTAGAGCCACAAATGCTTGCGATTTCTAGAGCCACAAATGCTTGCGATTTCTAGAGCCACAAATGCTTGCGATTTCTAGCGCCACAAATGCTTGTGATTTCTAGCATCACAAATGCTTGTGATTTCTAGCGCCACAAATGTTTGTGATTTCTAGCACCACAAATGCTTGCGATTTCTAGCGCCACAAATGTTTGTGATTTCTAGCACCACAAATGCTTGCGATTTCTAGAGCCACAAATGCTTGCGATTTCTAGCGTCACAAATGCTTGCGATTTCTAGAGCCACAAATGCTTGCGATTTCTAGAGCCACAAATGCTTGCGATTTCTAGCGCCACAAATGCTTGCGATTTCTAGAGCCATAAATGCTTGTGATTTCTAGCGCCACAAATGTTTGTGATTTCTAGCACCACAAATGCTTGCGATTTCTAGAGCCACAAATGCTTGCGATTTCTAGAGCCACAAATGCTTGCGATTTCTAGAGCCACAAATGCTTGCGATTTCTAGAGCCACAAATGCTTGCGATTTCTAGCGCCACAAATGCTTGTGATTTTTAGCGTCACAAAAGCTTGCGATTTCTAGCGTCACAAATGCTTGCGATTTCTAGCACCACAAATGCTTGTGATTTCTAGCGCCACAAATGTTTGTGATTTCTAGCACCACAAATGCTTGCGATTTCTAGAGCCACAAATGCTTGCGATTTCTAGCGTCACAAATGCTTGCGATTTCTAGCGTCACAAATGCTTGCGATTTCTAGCGCCATAAATGCTTGTGATTTCTAGCGCCACAAATGTTTGTGATTTCTAGCGCCACAAATGTTTGTGATTTCTAGCACCACAAATGCTTGCGATTTCTAGAGCCACAAATGCTTGCGATTTCTAGAGCCACAAATGCTTGCGATTTCTAGCGTCACAAATGCTTGCGATTTCTAGAGCCACAAATGCTTGCGATTTCTAGAGCCACAAATGCTTGCGATTTCTAGCGCCACAAATGCTTGCGATTTCTAGAGCCATAAATGCTTGTGATTTCTAGCGCCACAAATGTTTGTGATTTCTAGCACCACAAATGCTTGCGATTTCTAGAGCCACAAATGCTTGCGATTTCTAGAGCCACAAATGCTTGCGATTTCTAGAGCCACAAATGCTTGCGATTTCTAGAGCCACAAATGCTTGCGATTTCTAGCGCCACAAATGCTTGTGATTTTTAGCGTCACAAAAGCTTGCGATTTCTAGCGTCACAAATGCTTGCGATTTCTAGCACCACAAATGCTTGTGATTTCTAGCGCCACAAATGTTTGTGATTTCTAGCACCATAAATGCTTGCGATTTCTAGAGCCACAAATGCTTGCGATTTCTAGCGTCACAAATGCTTGCGATTTCTAGCGTCACAAATGCTTGCGATTTCTAGCGCCATAAATGCTTGTGATTTCTAGCGCCACAAATGTTTGTGATTTCTAGCACCACAAATGCTTGCGATTTCTAGAGCCACAAATGCTTGTGATTTCTAGCGTCACAAATGCTTGCGATTTCTAGCGCCACAAATGCTTGTGATTTCTAGCGTCACAAAAGCTTGCGATTTCTAGCGCCACAAATGCTTGTGATTTCTAGCATCACAAATGCTTGCGATTTCTAGCGCCACAAATGCTTGTGATTTCTAGCATCACAAAAGCTTGCGATTTCTAGCGCCACAAATGCTTGTGATTTTTGCAAAGTTCTGTTTTTTAACAATTCCTGGGAACTGTGATTTTTGACTTCCACACACATTGAAAGTCTACGATTTTTGTGACCAAATTTGAAACATCTGTGCCATCAAATCTCCAGGGCTGTCCTGTATCTTGGTTGACCTTCTGCAGTGGAGAGACAGTATTTTTTTCGAATGTCGACTGAGAAAGGTTTCAGGTAAACTTGCGACAGAAATATTGAAGCGGAGCTGCGTAACATTTTATTTAGTTGCATAATTTTTGAAACATCCTGTGCAGGGTGGGACAAACAAAACTGATCAAATCACATTTCCAAAAACCCATTCAAAGATTATTGCATCCTTCCCAGTTTTCAGTTAACCTTTTCCAGTCCAGAGCACCATCCTTTGGTGTTCATATGTATGCATGTATGCACTGCACAAACATGATACAAAGCTCATGCAGTGGCACCAAGACCAGAGCACCATCATTGGCCCATCTGCTATTCCAGACACAATGACCAGAGATTCTGACACATGCGGCATCCTGGACTTGGTGACAGAGCAGTTGCTTTTTTACTTAAGAATAACACAAGGATCTTCAGTAATTGGTCTGAACACGCCATTAGAAATAAACAAACAAAACGAAACCACGGAGACCGGGATTTATACCTTGGATGTTCAGGAATATCTGATCGGTGGACTGGGATAGAACAGAATGAGGCAGAAGTGGACTGAGGCAGAAGTCAACTGAGTCATAAGTGGACTGAGGCAGAAGTGTACTGAGGCAGAAGTAGAGTGAGGCAGAAGTGGACTGAGGCAGAAGTAGAGTGAGGCAGAAGTAGAGTGAGGCAGAAGTGGACTGAGGCATAAGTGGACTGAGGCATAAGTGGACTGAGGCAGAATTGGACTGAGGCAGAATTGGACTGAGGCAGAAGTGGACAGAGGCAGAAGTGGACTGAGGCAGAAGTGGACTGAGGCAGAAGTGGACTGAGGCAGAAATGGACTGAGGTAGAAGTGGACTAAAACAAAGTCACGGAGGGAGGCAAGGTTGTTCTTGTCCGAGCTGGGTATCCAACCGGTCCAGGTTAACCGGATGCAGTCAAACCGGTTCACTTCGACCGTTTCCACTTGAAAAACTATGCTAAAAACTGAAAAACCAGATTTCAGGTGAGCCTGCATTGGGCAGGTGCTCACTGCCCGAAATCTGGGCAGAAATTGATCGTCACCCCTGACCCCACCCAGTGTCTCAATATTATTATTCTAACCCATTTTAGTCATCACTGTATCCCAACATTCGATCTGACCCATTTTATTTGTTCCACTCTGCATAAGTCACACGACAAACACGAAATAAAAATATAAAAAATAAGCCATCCGGCATCCACAACAGCATAGACAAATTACTTAAACGCTTGACAGAGATGATTGTGTGGTGCAATTATTGTTACGTGCTGTCATTGACAATTGGTTAAGCTCTTTTAAAGCATTGATAGTTTGTGTTATACTGTCGGAGTTTCCGGACGTGAGTTCACGGCTTGTCATCTCCGCATCGCCACTCCCGTTTTCCCTCGACTTGCCGCCGGTCGACGATCGGTCGTTCTTCCCGCCAGCCTCCTCCGCATCGTCGAGATTGAGTCCGGAGAGGTTCTCCGACAGCTGGGAGTCGAAGTAGCTTAGATTCATGTCGCTCAGAGGCAGGCTCAGCCCGGCCAAGTCGCCGGACTCTAGATTCTCCATGGTGAGTTCGACGCCGCCGAGGGCGTTCACATTTACAACGCTGTTCATGTCGGCTTGCTGTTGGTACGGAGAGTTGCCGACATAGGTTGAAGAAGTAGATTCTGCAGGGCTAGCCTGAACAACTGAAAGAAACAACAATTTGTAAAGACATTCCAAAAATTTTATTTGTTGGGGGAATGTTTCATGGTGCTTCCCAGAGTGTTCGAGAGAAAGTACATCCAGCTCTATCACTTCTGGAATATGCCAAGGTGGTCTGGGACCCCACCAAGGAACATTAACTGAGAGGCTTGAAAGTGATCAACGTAAAGCTGCTCGATTTGTCACTGGCAGATATGACCTTTTTGATAATGTGTCTGAGATGATAGGAGAGCTGAGTTAGGTGTCCCTGGATCGCCGAAGAAGTGAGACCCGGTTGGCTTCTCCTAAACAGGTATGGAGAGTTGGTATGGAGAGTTACCGACATAGGTTGAATAAGTCGCTAGCTTGGACAACTAGAAGAAACAACAATTTGGAAAGACATTCCAATAATTGTCAACAACAAAGTAACAAACAGGCCGCTAACTGCAAAATCGTTCCTAAAGAACTTGTGAATGGCGACGTTTTGCCCCCACCGTGTGGCTTTGTCAAGCAAAATCCATTCATTCATTAGTTATTTACGAACGGTTAGAGCGGCCTGTTTGTTTCTTTACTGTTGACTATGTTTCCTGTTCCGTGCATTATTTCAGTAATTTTCTTTTGTTTGGGAGCTGAATGTTTCATGGTGTTCCCGAGAGTGTACTCAGTATATCTTACTTTGGCTTGCACAGGGTGTGTCTTGTATGCTCCACTTTTGCCAAATTGAGGAGGGGAGTATTTATATCAATTTTTGTCCGATCCTTTCGTGCACACTATCGACACAACCAAAAGATCCCTCGACCGACTGACCAAATGCAATGCCAGCCTATCCAGCATGCATTGTGCAGAGACTCTTTTACTGAGTGCTCAACATTTTTCAGAAAAAAAAAATCGCCAACTTTGCGTTCTTCAGGGGCACATTCGGAAAAGGGGGATGGCCTGCTGCCGAGAAATGCCACTACCCCTTGCATGTGCTCTGGCTCCATGGTTTTTCATCAGGCTGCAGTGCAGTGGAAAATTTGGCCCCTTGAAAATGAATTTTGCATCAACAATGAACCCCAAATAACAATCATTCTTCAGCTTCGGTGGGGCTCCACTCCCCATACCTGCCTCCTTAGAGCTCCGCCCGACTACGATTGCAGGGGGCTACGTCTCACAAACCTTGCTGGGTTGTGCCCGCATCTTTCTAAAAATGTCTGGAAACACACTTTAATTATGTTTACATTATAAAAAAGTGTTTTTACATTTTAAAAACCAAAAGTGTTTTTTACGTTTTAAAAACCAGACAAAAAAGTAACACTATAAGACAAGAAAAAAGTAACATTATAAGATAAGGGTGGCAAGGCCACTTCCTATCGCTTGCAGATTCTGCCAGAGATTTCATTCCACTAATGGACACCATGCACTTCGCCCTTTTTGCTGCATTTTGTCCATCAAGCATGCATGGCATTTTTGCAACATGCAAAAAGCATGGCAAAATGTATTTTGCTCATCAAAAAAAGCATGCATGGCATTTTGAAAAATGCAAAAATGGCAAAAAGCACAGCAAAATGCATTTTTGCAAATGTAATTTGCCATTTGTCGTGCTTCTTGCCATATTTGCAAAAATGCCATACATGCCTTTTTGATGGGCACACCATCAGTTCGACCGAAATCCCCAAACTTCCCTAGGTTTCCCAGGGTCGCTGATCACCCCGGTTTGGTACCATTACCATTCTTACCTTGTTCGGGGCTAGAGTTTACAAAATAGCTCTCAACTGAAGAAATGCCACTGCCGCAGCTTGCAGGGCCACCACCTCCGCTGCATGCGTCCAAATCGTTCGGACATTCCTCCTTTATTTCAACGTAGTAACCTCCCTCGGCCAACACAAGAGTAGATCCGGTGGCGCTCATCAACTGCTGTGGCAGGGGTGAACCAGGCTGCTGTTTCAGCAAGGTCGGGGGTGTGGCGGCAACTGTGGGGTGATGAGGATTAGCTGGGATGTTCGCAGCATATGGTGGAGGGTTGCCGACATATGCTTGGTAAGCCTGGAGCAGAGAAAAAAAAAGTTATTTGAAGTTAATAATCACTAAATGCCCGCCATCATTCAAAAGTAAAGGGCCAATGATTCGACAAAATTAAGATGATCTTAACCAAAAGGGTAAAGTGGTCCCCAATGCCACATGCTTTCTCAAAGGTTAAAATAAGGGTCCCATTGGGGTCAAAATCCTAACCTTGTTTCTTAACCGATGTTACTCAAATATGGCAAGACATAGGACCCATTATGTAACATCTTCATGAAAAATTTCAACTTTCTAGGTCGAGGTTTTTGAGATACGGTGATATGGTAAAATAGGTTGTCACAACTTCAGCAGTGGATTCCTAGAGATCCGCTAAATTTTTTTGCCAACTCTGGGTCAAGGTATGCATGTATGCAGAAACTTGTCCTTTAGAGCCAATAAAGCCACAGATATGACAATTATGTCATTGGAATTGGCAAAAAAAAAAGTCAAAAAATCACATTTTTTCTGACCCAACTCCCCGCCCCTTTTTAACTTCACACAACTTTATCATGATCGTCATCTGAATTTGAAGCATTCAACCATCAAAAATTTTACAAATTTGGCATTTTAGGCCAGACAAGTCTTGGTGATCCATTTTGCTGAGAAATTTGACAAATGCAGTTTGAAGACGTCCGCACACCACCATTTTCAAGCCAAAACTAAGCAAAAGAATTCGATCCCTCCGATGAGATTCAATTCTTCCTGAATCTTTGAGATGTCGGGAATAAAGAATGCTTTACATCTTTTGGATTTTGTTGGAAACATGATTTGCCAACTGATGATACAGCACCCTCAATGTTCGACCACGTCCGCAAGATGGCTGTGGAGCCTCCATAACAATTGCACACAGAGGCTGGAAAATCATGGCGGAATATTCAGATTAAAATGAGAAAGTAGGAAGGTGCCGACACTTTTTCAACACCTTCCTACTTTCTAGGGGCAATTTTAAGAGTGGAATATTCCATTTGTTGAGGTGGATGATGGGTTTAGAGAGGAGATCTTGTGTGGTTAACAGACCCTTCTTCCAACATGTGACAAAGGCAAGCTGTATAAACAATCAGGACAATGATTTTGCAAAAAACAAATTTGAGAATCTGACGATCATCAAACAAGCACGAAAATGCGAAAAAATTACTCTTGAATCCGGTGTAATTTTGAGCAAAAAGGCCAAAAATTACTTTTGAGATCGGTGGAATTTTGAGCAAAAAGGCCAAAAATTACTCTTGAAATCGGTGGAATTTTGGGCAAAACGGCCAAAAATCTCTTGAAACCAGTGGAATTTTGAGCAAAAAGGCCACAAATTACTCTTGAAACCGGTGGAATTTGAGAAAAAAGGCCAAAATACACTCAGCATCGCTCTACTATGCCAGAGTCCCGAAATAGTGACCATTTTTTGTGTTGGTGAAATGAATTTCGGGGATAGGGCCCCTTTAGGATTGCTAACAGAATAGGGGGGCCACAATTTCTGCACGTGCACCAGGAACAATTTTTGATGAAGATTAATTGTGTATTGTATTGATGAAGATTAATTGTATATAATTTAATATGTCTTCATTCACAAAATGAAGACATATTAAAAAGTCGTTCCCCACTCGTTAACTTTCAAGAACAACTTGCGATATTTCGGTCCCACTGACGTGGACCTTTTATCATCAAGCAATGTTATCACACTCGGTGCTTGAACACTGCTCTGCGATAATAGTACTTGATAAAGGTCTGCTCAGTGGCGCGGTGCGGCCAAATAAACAGGGTAGACATTTCTCCAAATGCAAAATCAATTGCCAAATTGAGGAAGAATGAACAGTCAGGATGCCACAGTCAAATACACGGATATCAAACATGAAATCCAAATATCGGCAAGACCTTGGGCAGGGTGGTGAAAACTAAAAACCTTCTGAAAAGAAAAAAACCAAAAATAAAAAAATTGGACACCTCGGAAGAAAAAATCTACAGATGGATCTCACGGCATGGTCTCTGGTTTCTACAGTGGAGGACGATTTTTTTTTTCATTGCGGCAATTTTAAGCCATATGCCCGAAGAATCAAGGAAAAATAAATAAAAATCTGTATAAAACGTCTACTTTTGTGGGGATTCGCTAGAAAAATGGATCCCACAGGATAATCCTGCCATCAAGTTGTGTTTGGCAAAAACACTCCAAACCATTCTAAACTACAGCGTAAAAAAGGAAAATGAAAGTCGGAAGTGATTGGAAATGACCATGCGAAATATTCGAGCGCATTTCTTGGAACACCCTTTGCAACACCTTTTTCATTAATCAAATACTGCATGCGCACATGAGTCGTTTCAGCGACTCCATCCATTTTGCCCAACAGAGATATGGTGTTGCTTTCGCGTGTGGGTGGGAAAGGGGAACCTTTGCCTGGCGCACCGAGCCCTGTTCAAAGCTGTGGTAGACAAATCTCGAAATGTCTTCCCGGGATGCTTTTTCGGGCTGCATCTGCATCCAGAAAGCAGGCAGAGGCCGGTGCAGCTGCATTGTGGAAGGAGGGAGAAAGTGAAGCAGCACTGCTTGCGACGGAGACAGAATGGGAAATGTCTCCGCCGCTGGGACTGGCGGTCGACAAAATGCACTTTGCTCTTCTCTCAGCCTGCTATGCAGCCACGCGCAACAGCGATGCGTGAATGAGGAGTAGGTATTGGTTCATGGGTGCAAGGAGTGCGATGTTTTTTTCTTCTGCCGTTTTAAAAATGAGCAGCCTGATTTTGGTGGAATTTGCTCATTTTGATCTGTAACGCGTTGGAATTTGAAACAAGCATTTTTGAATTTTTGGAAGGGACATTTTCTTCAATTTCCACTTTTCGCAGGGGAGACACTGTCTCCCTTGTCTCCCCTGACGCCGCGCCACTGGGTCTGCTTGATAAAGGACCACGTCCGTGGGACCGAAACGCCGCAAGTTATTCTTGAAAGTTAACGACCTGGAAACAGCATTCAATATGTCTTCATTTTGTAGGGGGCCCACTATCCCTGCGCCAAGAGCAAACCAATGGGAACATATTCTTACGGGTAATGCTCCACGGACATCCCCAAAATTGACATAACTCTGCATGTCGACAAATCCACCGCCGGAGAGCTGCCTCAGTCTTTCGCCGACAGTCGCCAGAGCTGGCATCTTCATATGTTGTCCAGGTGCCGACTGATTCGGGGAACCGGAAACTGTCTGGGATGTGTTCGTCGGTGAGATTGCAGGTATCGGAGCAATGGTGACCGAAGGCATGGCGATGGTGAATGGGGGATTCTGTGAACTTGTGTGCTGGATGACAGGGGTCGAGTTTGGTGAAACCCGCCTTCCGGTGAGTTGCGAAGAGTTGCTCGTCAGCCAAACCTGCTGCGAAACTTGACCTGTAAAATACAGAAAAAGGTTAGTGTTGGTTGGCTCAAAGATGCAGATGGCAGCAGTGTCAAAACTAATTGATTATGCATGCCCAAAGTACCAAATATTTTCTGCCAGGAAGATGCTTTTCACCAGGTTTGCAAAATGTCTTTTTGGACACAGAGCAAGAAATTCTCGCTCAATTTTGATCCTAAAAGGCTTCTTTGCTCTCAAGTCACATCTCTCATCTCTCCAGTCACATCTCTCAAGTCACATCTCATGCTCTCAAGTCACATCTTCTTTGCTCTCAAGTCACATGCTCTCAAGTCACATTCTTTGCTCTCAAGTCACATCCTCGTCCCATCATTTTGCTCATTTCCCCGGTTCAAAGTATCCCAAGAGCTTCCTTCAGACACGTTCTCGTCCCGGTCAGCGTCGTCAGTCCATGGAGCATTGCTCACTTCCTCCCGACTTTTTGCAATCCTGCCTGTCACCATATTATCGTTCATAATTGCAAACTTATATGTTGAATTCCCCGTTGCTACTCACACTTAGCGTAGTGCCAATTCAACACATGGATGCATCCTTCTTTCTCAATAATGGCAAGAGAGTAGTTTAGTGCATAGAAATGAAACCTTCACAACACAAATATCACCATTGAATTGACTATCGAGTAAAGTTAATTCTAAGGCTGGAGAGATCTCTGTTGCTTGTTTCAAAACCACCGGAGATAGTTGAGGATATTATCGATCCCTTCCCCCCAAAAACGTGGATATCCGCAACTTTCACCGGTGGTTTTAAAAAAGCTTCGGAGATCTCTCCGGGCAAAGTGACGAGGTATATGGCAGTTCAATGGAAAAAATGGTAAAATAGTAAAAAATGAAGAACAGAAAATATCTCAAATAAATGGTCACAGGAAAAGGGAAAATCATCAAGGTATTGCCTTTGACAATTTGAGTTTTGACGATATTATCGCCACATTGGCGAGTCGAATAACGTTTCGGAAGCACTGTGCAAGTGTTATCAAGAGTTGACGTTTTTGTCTCCATATCGGCAAGTTGAATCAATACTTCAAGTTGACGTTTTTGTTATCAAGAGTTGATGTTTTTGTCTCCATATCGGCAAGTTGAATCAATACTTCAAGTTGACGTTTTTGTTATCAAGAGTTGATGTTTTTGTCTCCATATCGGCAAGTTGAATCAATACTTCAAGTTGACGTTTTTGTTATCAAGAGTTGATGTTTTTGTCTCCATATCGGCAAGTTGAATCAATACTTCAAGTTGACGTTTTTGTTATCAAGAGTTGATGTTTTTGTCTCCATATCGGCAAGTTGAATCAATACTTCAAGTTGACGTTTTTGTTATCAAGAGTTGATGTTTTGTCTCCATATCGGCAAGTTGAATCAATACTTCAAGTTGACGTTTTTGTTATCAAGAGTTGATGTTTTTGTCTCCATATCGGCAAGTTGAATCAATACTTCAAGTTGACGTTTTTGTTATCAAGAGTTGATGTTTTTGTCTCCATATCGGCAAGTTGAATCAATACTTCAAGTTGACGTTTTTGTTATCAAGAGTTGATGTTTTTGTCTCCATATCGGCAAGTTGAATCAATACTTCAAGTTGACGTTTTTGTTATCAAGAGTTGATGTTTTTGTCTCCATATCGGCAAGTTGAATCAATACTTCAAGTTGACGTTTTTGTTATCAAGAGTTGATGTTTTTGTCTCCATATCGGCAAGTTGAATCAATACTTCAAGTTGACGTTTTTGTTATCAAGAGTTGATGTTTTTGTCTCCATATCGGCAAGTTGAATCAATACTTCAAGTTGACGTTTTTGTTATCAAGAGTTGATGTTTTTGTCTCCATATCGGCAAGTTGAATCAATACTTCAAGTTGACGTTTTTGTTATCAAGAGTTGATGTTTTTGTCTCCATATCGGCAAGTTGAATCAATACTTCAAGTTGACGTTTTTGTTATCAAGAGTTGATGTTTTTGTCTCCATATCGGCAAGTTGAATCAATACTTCAAGTTGACGTTTTGTTATCAAGAGTTGATGTTTTGTCTCCATATCGGCAAGTTGAATCAATACTTTCAAGTTGAACGTACTTTTGTTATCAAGAGTTGATGTTTTTGTCTCCATATCGGCAAGTTGAATCAATACTTCAAGTTGACGTTTTTGTTATCAAGAGTTGATGTTTTTGTCTCCATATCGGCAAGTTGAATCAATACTTCAAGTTGACGTTTTTGTTATCAAGAGTTGATGTTTTTGTCTCCATATCGGCAAGTTGAATCAATACTTCAAGTTGACGTTTTTGTTATCAAGAGTTGATGTTTTTGTCTCCATATCGGCAAGTTGAATCATACTTCAAGTTGACGTTTTTTTATCAAGAGTTGATGTTTTGTCTCCATATCGGCAAGTTGAATCAATACTTCAGATGCATCGTGGGTCCATTGTCAAGATGAGACTTATGGCCGTATTCACATTGCAACTCACCCTCAAGTTCAACTCAATAACCGCAGTTCAATGGATAGATTTACGGCCGTATTCACCATTGCAACTCACCCTCAAGTTCAACTCAATAACCGCAGTTCAATGGATAGATTTACGGCCGTATTCACATTGCAACTCACCCTCAAGTTCAACTCAATAACCGCAGTTCAATGGATAGATTTACGGCCGTATTCACCATTGCAACTCACCCTCAAGTTCAACTCAATAACCGCAGTTCAATGGATAGATTTACGGCCGTATTCACCATTGCAACTCACCCTCAAGTTCAACTCAATAACCGCAGTTCAATGGATAGATTTACGGCCGTATTCACCATTGCAACTCACCCTCAAGTTCAACTCAATAACCGCAGTTCAATGGATAGATTTACGGCCGTATTCACATTGCAACTCACCCTCAAGTTCAACTCAATAACCGCAGTTCAATGGATAGATTTACGGCCGTATTCACCATTGCAACTCACCCTCAAGTTCAACTCAATAACCGCAGTTCAATGGATAGATTTACGGCCGTATTCACCATTGCAACTCACCCTCAAGTTCAACTCAATAACCGCAGTTCAATGGATAGATTTACGGCCGTATTCACCATTGCAACTCACCCTCAAGTTCAACTCAATAACCGCAGTTCAATGGATAGATTTACGGCCGTATTCACCATTGCAACTCACCCTCAAGTTCAACTCAATAACCGCAGTTCAATGGATAGATTTACGGCCGTATTCACCATTGCAACTCACCCTCAAGTTCTACTCAATAACCGCAGTTCAATGGATAGATTTACGGCCGTATTCACCATTGCAACTCACCCTCAAGTTCAACTCAATAACCGCAGTTCAATGGATAGATTTACGGCCGTATTCCCCATTGCAACTCACCCTCAAGTTCAACTCAATAACCGCAGTTCAATGGATAGATTTACGGCCGTATTCCCCATTGCAACTCACCCTCAGGTTTAATTCATTAGTCAATTCAACAGAGGGATGCATTTTTCAACAATGCAACAGCAATAAGCGTTGCGCATAGAAATTAAATTTTCAAAACACAAATCTGTCCATTGAATTGGTTATAAGGTGGCACCTGAGGGTGAGTTGCAATGGGGAAAACGGCCGTTAGTGTAGCGAAAATTTAATATCTATGCACAACGCTAATTCCTTTTCCATTGTTGAGAAAAATGAATCCATCTGTTGAACTGTCTCTATCGAGTTGGCCTATATGAGGTGAGTTATTGCAAATAAAAAAGTTCATTCATTCATTAAGTTATTGGGAATACGGCCATAAATCTTGATAACAGGCACGAGATGCACCCGTAACGTTCGACTCGACTTTACGATATGGAGATAAAATCGCTGAAATTACCCGGCAAGGAAAGACATCAATGTAACATATGAATGTAGCATTAATGTCTGCAAGGTTCGCCGATTATCTCCATGTTGGCGAGTCGAGTCAGCCTTTTGGATGCATCACACGTCCGTTAATAAGACGACACGTCCGTTATCAAGACGAGTGTCGTCTTGATAACGTACGTGCATTGCATCTGAAACTCTGAACTCTGAACTCATCTGAACTCTACTCGCCGATAGAGATATAATCGTCAAAACTACCTGCTTCGGGCAATAACTTCATTCTCTCTCTTGAACATCCACCATGATGAAAAAAGTCATGTCTGCCACTCTACATTGTACTTTTCTCTTTGATCAAATGCACATCAGCAATGCAATACGAATAGAAAGCAGAGTATAACCGTCTATTTGAATTCTGTTGCAGAGCAAAAGCAGTGGAGGTTAACCCATTCGCATCATTTGATTTTTTGGGAAAACTGGCCCCCGGCTCCGCTAATTTTGATGAAAAAAGCAAAGAAAATTAAATTGGAATAACTT
>JASGXE010000744.1:0-28392 GCA_030068105.1 Sinentomon sp. SZTP_YWyxl
GTCACGATGTGGGGGGTTGGGGGGAAAATGGCCTGAACGTTCACTTGAACATTGTGTTCTGCACCTGTGTGTCCAATCTTGGTCATGAATAGGGCATAGAAATGCTTAAATCGTGACTTCTAAAAAATTAAAAAACCAATTGGACATACCTGATTTCCGAGTTTGAATTTGAGTTTGAATTTGAATTTGGAGATAATTTCATGGACGTAATAAAAATTGAGTGACCATTTTGCTCTGCGACCCACAAGGCTCCATCTCTTCGAGAAACAATTATTGGTTGATCTCAGAGAAACAACATTCATCTCAAGTAGGTACCTAAACGATTGTTTCACCCACCTCAAAGAAATATCTTGACAAATTGGATACATGAATCAAGTTCCATTCGGATTGGAACTACTGAGACCTTATCTGCACAACTTAAAATATGTCCTGATATTTTCGCCACAACAATTTGCGGATGTCTGCACAGATATCGCTTCACCTGCCAGTTTCTTTGGGAGAGGCTTGTTCCCACGAAATGGAGGCCTTATCTGAGGCCAGTTAACTTTCAAGAGTGACCTTTGTTTTTCCCTGGCTGCTCTTTTAAACCCAGATCAAAACAAAACAATGCATTTAGGAAGGGCCGACCATACCCAAGGACTGACATGGAGTTGACAACCTGTTCTCTTCCTGAATGATTTTGGTAGGTACCTACCTCGTGCTTTTAGAAAAAACATCCCCTTTGTTTGACTATCATATCTGGTGACACACCTACCTATTTAACCGGGTACCGATTTTCTTGTTTTGCTGCAGGGATGGGGGTCGGTGAGGGAGAGGGTTCTCACACCCCTGATATTGAAACATTAGTTTTTATTGACTTGGAAGCAACAGGTATTCCAAATATGTCACCACGTATCACTGAATTATCGCTGATTGCAGTGGAAACACGCCAGCTTCAAAAGGTTCGACAACAGTCCAACGGACAGACGATTCAGGATGAAGTCAGAGTTAAGAATAAACTGTCAATGTGTTTCAATCCCAGGAAGCTCATTGTACCAGTTGTAACAGAGATCACAGGTTTGTTCTTCATTTTACTGACTAGTCACCCACCTTTTGACATATTTTGCTCCAAAAATATCTACAGTGTGGCAAGTTTTCACACATCCTTGACCTCAAAACTGATTGCAGTAAAAGTTTTCTTGGGCGAAGTGACATCCTTTGAAGTCACTTCTTATTTTTGGTCAGCAACAACACACTGTAGATTTCCTGTTCAGCCCAAAATTTAGAATTTGGAGACTGGAATTTTGTATCGGAGCCAAGGCATGCCCAGATATGATATTCTCGTTCTTAGGGATCATTCAAGTTGCTCTATGCCCTTATAAACTTCGGAATATGATGTAAAAACCTCTTTGTTGTCCCTTGTTTGTCTGTGTTTTTGAAGCAGTTGTGCCAAGTTTGAGTGCAAAAAGTTTATGTTTCATTTTTTACACATCCTTTGGGAATCCTTTGGGGACCAAAACGACCATTTTGAAAGGATCTCCTATTCTTGCTGAATTGATTAACTGCTCAGATTTTTGCTAGAAAGATCGATGAACTTTGATGAACAACATTTCCAGTGCCATCTTATGGAAACCTTTTGCTCCAAAATCAGGAATGGATCAAATGCAACACTCTGGTACCAACTTATGGGCCGGAGAGATCTCTGTTGCTTGTTTCAAAACCACCGGAGATAGTTGAGGATATTATCGATCCCTTCCCCCCGAAAACGTGGATATCTGCCACTTTCACAGGTGGTTTGAAACAAAGCATCGGAGATCTCTCCGGCCATGGAAATTTGGGAATCCAGCAGGTGTCTGAGAGTATGTGAATGCTGTCCATTGAACAAGCACCTTAGCAGTTTATCAATTCAAAATGCTCGGTTCAAGATGGCCCAAGAAGCTGCCTTGCGTAAAAATGAAAACTGAACTCTTTGCACAAAAATAGGCACAACTGCCTAAAAACTGCAGAAACCAGTAGGCCTAACAACAAATTGAATTTCAAGTCGTATCCCGAAGTTGGTCAGAACTAGAGCCACTTGGAATGACCTAATCTAACCTGTTGTTTTCTGCTTGGAAGCATATGCCATTTGCTTTGCTACAAAGTTTCAAGCAGGAGAATTTAAATTGTAGTCTTTGGTTTTACTTCTGTCTGTTTTTTTTTTTCAGAACATCCTGCATGTGGACACCAGTCGTGCAACCAGGGGAGGGGACAAGGGGAACATATTGCTTCCCAAAATCCAAAAAGCAGTCCTCAAGCTACTGTTCACACTTTTTCTTCATATTTCATCTTGGTCAAAGCTGCAACTTTGTGAATAGTTCTGTCATCGCCTCATCAATGTGAATCGGAATAAAAACTGAATTGAACTCTCGATCGGCATTTGCAATTTAAAATACACCTACAAATCTGGAATGAGTAATAAAATATCACGAACACAGCACAGCTTTTGAAGAAAAAAATTATCTTTGACTTCTAGCAGCATGCTTGTCCACTTCTCAACTGAACTGGAAAAAATCTGCCATTGTTCGGTTTTGAAAATAAAACTCATTCACCGATTTTGACTTAATTTTCTATAGGAACCCCAATTTTGCACCAAAAAGAGCTCCAGATTCAAAATTTCTCCAGCTTCTGGGGGGCGTCTCCCAGTTCTCCTAATTGGGCTTCTGCCACTTGGAAGCCTAGCACCTGCGATGCGATTTTTCCCAAAACTTCGGTCGTCCTATCCCGAACAAAAATCCTGGTTTAGGTACCCAATTGTGGTTGGTGTTCACCCATGTGCAGAAGGCATATTTGGTACCAAGCAGGCTGTACATTCACATGTTTACTGCCATTGGGCATCTCTAGAAGATAGAAACTTGGACCTTATGCAAAAAGATTTGGGAAAAGTGCGGATTCTGTAAATATTGCTTTTTTCCACTCTAAATTGTGCACAAACTGGTATTTCCAGGCAACACATTTGGTGCAACCATTGAACTGAAGACAGAAACCTTTGTGTAACGAATTAGAGACCACAGGGGGAGGAAAACAGCCTTTGGACCTTCAAGAGCTCAAGGTACACTTGCAAAATGGTTGAGATCACCAACCTCTTTACGGTTCAAAGAATGTGTTCATCCCAAAATCAGCTCCTTATCGACGATATGAGTTATCATGAAAGTTAATGATGCTTTCAGACAGTGGAAAATCACACCTATCCAAACCTATTAATATGCCTTTCAAACTTCAGGCAGGCATCACAGTCAGCTCCAGTGAATATTCACCTATTTTTAATTCATTGTGAAAAGAAAAGAAACAAGATCAATACAATAATAATTGCGACAATGGTGATAAAACCAAGGAAAGAATTTGCAATGAATTGGACCTGCCTACTAAAGATAAAATGATTAAAATAATGCTATGGCAAGAGCGGAACAGACAAGGCTACACTAAAACTTCATGCATGGAACAATTTAGTAAAACAAGATAAAACATTGCACAAAAGACGATTGCAAGAGGTTGAAGAGGTGTAGGTAAATATCACAGATGGAGTTCATAGTTCGCACTGTGGCTGACTAGGGTGAGGCTTCCTGCCAAACACAAAAGCAGATGAGCTGGACCAAGAAGAATCCACCAGATTTTGGCCAACCTTCCTTTCCAGATCCGGACCAACAATCGTCATGTCGAGCTGAATGACACCAAGTCTCACTGAAGTCGCTCTCAAAAGCCTCACCAAAGTTCTCAGGCTTGAAATAGAAGTTGTCGTATTATGGGTTTCAATTGGTGACAAGCAAACCCCATCTCAGAGACTTAAGATTCCATAAATCATGGTTCAAAAAACAATTCTGATCAACTGTGCTGCAGGGCTCGCAGAAATGATATTTCTCCTGATTCAAGTGGCTACAAAGAAACTCCCTATTGCTTCACCATGGTAGGTGATGTAGGCAAACAGACCCAACCCTTTTCCCTCCTGTGTGGAAAAGAGAGAAGGATAATTTGTTAAAATGCAGAAGAGGACCTACTAACGATTGGAATGCAGCATGGGAATGCTACATTTGGCAGATTCTCTGATTTGGTTATCTGCAAAGAACAAAACCCAAAAGCAGATTCTCGGATTTAGTTAGCGGCAAAGATCTTTAGGGCTGAAAAATAGCAATTACCTACCTGTTCGTTAGACGATCAGGTCTGCAGATACAATCAAGAATAGTCCAATCTTATTTTAAACCTCCCATTGTTTGTTGGAAGTGCCTCGTTTTTGAATAAAAATGTGTTTCCAAGCTTGATAATGTTTTAGAGAGAAAAAATGATGGAGGGCATGTTCAAACAAGGTATTTTCATCAAAAATGCCATTGCCATTTACATTTAATTGCTCCGCTTTACAATTATTGCAAACTTGGAAGTGCTGATTCCCCCAATTTTCAGGAAAAGTTACAACTCAACCATTAATGGATAAGTACAAATAACTGAAAAATTCAGATTTTCTTGGAAATGGGGTTTTTCCAAACGACTCTGCCTCTGCCTGTGTGTGTATACTCTACCCGGGTGTTTCGGTTTGAAATCTTACAGTACTCTGGCTCATATATACGTTCCCTCTCAGGTTTGGACAATGAGCTTCTGTGCAATCAAAGCCCATTCAACGTTGAGTCGTTTGAAGTTGTTGAGCATTTCATGAAACGTCTTCCTCAGCCAATTTGTCTGGTTGCACACAATGGAAATAGATATGATTTTCCACTCCTCAATTCTGAGATCAACAGATTGAATAAGGTTTGTTTGAAAACAAATTACTCTTGACCTTACCTTCAATAGCCTGCTGCTTGCCTTTCTTTAACTTATTTAACTTATAACTTGTTCACCCAATTCGTTCAGTTTTATTTTGCTGTGGCTTAAATTGAATTCATCCATTTGACTTTTAATTTTGATTTGAAATGATGATTTGCGCCGGGACAGTGTCCCTGCAAATTAATGATAATAATAATAATAATAATAATTATTTCCTGGGAAATGAACACCAATTTCTGTTCCTCAAGGATTTCTTTCTGTTCCTCGCTTTTCAATGATTGGTTGGGAAATGAATATTCCGTTTATTTTCCTTGCTTTGCAATGATTAGTTGGGAAATTAACACCATGCTTCCATTCCTTGTTTTTCAATGATTAGTTGGAAAATAAACGTCATGTTTCTTTTCCTTGCTTTGTAATGATTGCTTGGGAAATGAATACCATGTTTCCATTCCTTGCTTTTCAATGATTCGCTGGGAAATGCAAATGAACATCATGTTTCGTTTCCTTGCCTTTCAATGATTGGATGGTGGTTGGGAAATGAACATCCCCACCTCAGCATGGTCCGGCAAATCGGATGAGGCGGAGAAATTGCTTTTTCATTGTTAATTTGTTTTTTTATCCCTCAGCTTTCAATCGTTTATTTCTGAAAAGAGTGAATTGTATTTCTTCTTCCTTGAAACTGGTGTTTTTACCATGATGGCGGAGAAAAATAAGGTAGGTACCTGACAGTTCCAAAGAAAGATGCCTCACCAAATCGACACCACCGAATATTTGGATCCACAATATCTGCACTCCGGACTGCAAGATACAGCAATGCCACATGGCATGTTGTTATTTTCTGAGGCATTTTTGTAAAAAAAAATACAAGTTTCACCCAAGGCATCGTACAGCCAAACATCAATCCATCAATGAATCAGAAAGTTTTTGTCATTCTACCAATAAAAATTATCCTACCTAGAATAAAAAGGGATAGGGTCGACTTCTTCAACATCGCTCCCCTGGGCCCAGGTGCAAACTTTTTTCGTTGGCCCCGACCGGACCCACACAATTTTTCTCAATTTTTCCAGTGGCCCAAACAAGAAGTATGCCCAAGAATAGTTGCCAGTTTCACATCTAAAAACGTCTATTGAAACACGTTTTTAACACACATTAATGCTGTGCAACTTCAAAAATCATTGAGAAGTGGAAAATGCCCTTTTTGTCTATGCCTATGATATGTAAAAAATGTATGGTGGTCTAGAGGGTCGTCGTGGATCTCGAGCCAATCCTGCGTGCAAGCAGGAAATCACTAGTTTGTCGAGATAAGAGAAAGGATAGAGAGTCAATGGTGATTCCAATCTCACATGTTTTTTATTTCATTTCCGAAGGGCTTTTCTATTGTGTCATATCAGAGCCAGGGATGGGTAAGTATAATACTTAAGTATTATACGTGAGTTTTCTACGTATAATACGTCGTATTATACGTATGTATAAAAGTGTTATACGTGTGCAAAAATTTAACATGTGTGACACATGACTTGGGGGTGGAATTTAACAAGGAATTCAATTCTGAAGTTATTTCACAACTCAGGGCAGTGTAGGAGGAATTAAACCAAAAAAAGCTGTCGGAAATGATGACGATCGCAGGAAGAGATACCTAACCATAACAGCTCAAATTGCATTTTTAGATTTTTGTCTAAAATGATGGCTTTGGATCAGCAGGCAATACGACCACGTCAAGAGGCTAAAAAAACTGACACAAAAAATAAAACTTAGCTGTTCACAATATCACATTCCATCACGAATCCATTCACAATGCCGACCACTGCTTATGTGGGCTGTGGACGAAAATCAAGAAAAATAATTGCCATTTTCTCCCGAATTTTCATCCGAGCTAAAAATTCCCCGGATCCTTCGCTCTGCCGATAATACAAACATCGCTGAACCATAAGCTGTCGCCCGAATTCTCACTCGCATCCCACAGCTGGATTCTTGCTTGCATCTGGCAGGATTTTGGTTAACCTTTTGTTTTTGTGTTAACATAATATGCAGTTCTATTTGAATTTGCAGAACTCTTTGAATTTGCCTACGTTCTCCTTTTTGCTGTAATTTGTTGTACCTACTTGCTTTGCTTCCTAAAAAAAAAAAAAAAAACCAAACAAATGAACAAATAAAATCAAATTGAGCAACCACAGAAGAAAAAAAAAGTTCGTGCAGGATTTTCTGCTCGTGCTCTGCGCTTATCTTGGGCGAACGTTTTTTTTAGACTAAACTTCACCAAATTGTGTTGCTGAACAGGCTCGCATGCCATTCAGTGAATTATCAATGGCGAACGGCAAAGTTCTCGGAAAACAGCAAAAAAGTTCATCAGCCTGGGAAAGGGAAGGGAGGGAAGTGGAATCGGAATGTGGACGGGGCTTTGTCATATACCATTCAATAATTTACAGACAACAATCACACAGATGCAACCAGGGTTGGCTTTTTGCCGGCAAAAACTGGTTTTTGCCGGCCACCGGCAATAACTGGTTTTTACCGGGAAAAACATGGGCAAAAGTGGCAAAAACCCAGGTGCTTTCATTCAGTAATTTCTTCACCTGCTCAGACTTCACTCTTCACCCCCGGTCCCATGCTTAAACTCAACTGCTACCACTTACCTACACTACACCTACTACCAGTTGTCACCTATCCCCCACCACCCTTCGCCCCATCAAACACAATCACAGACAGACAAATTCACATTGACAGTCTTTTTGTGGCTTTTCATTGCAACTTGATCTGATGACTACAGACTATTAGAAAAACCATAACTATAGACCCATCCTTCCATTCATTCTGCCTATCCATCCTTCCATTCATTCTGCCTATCCATCCTTCCATTCATTCTGCCTATCCATCCTTCCATTCATTCTGCCTATCCATCCTTCCATTCATTCTGCCTATCCATCCTTCCATTCATTCTGCCTATCCATCCTTCCATTCATTCTGCCTATCCATCCTTCCATTCATTCTGCCTATCCATCCTTCCATTCATTCTGCCTATCCATCCTTCCATTCATTCTGCCTATCCATCCTTCCATTCATTCTGCCTATCCATCCTTCCATTCATTCTGCCTATCCATCCTTCCATTCATTCTGCCTATCCATCCTTCCATTCATTCTGCCTATCCATCCTTCCATTCATTCTGCCTATCCATCCTTCCATTCATTCTGCCTATCCATCCTTCCATTCATTCTGCCTATCCATCCTTCCATTCATTCTGCCTATCCATCCTTCCATTCATTCTGCCTATCCATCCTTCCATTCATTCTGCCTATCCATCCTTCCATTCATTCTGCCTATCCATCCTTCCATTCATTCTGCCTATCCATCCTTCCATTCATTCTGCCTATCCATCCTTCCATTCATTCTGCCTATCCATCCTTCCATTCATTCTGCCTATCCATCCTTCCATTCATTCTGCCTATCCATCCTTCCATTCATTCTGCCTATCCATCCTTCCATTCATTCTGCCTATCCATCCTTCCATTCATTCTGCCTATCCATCCTTCCATTCATTCTGCCTATCCATCCTTCCATTCATTCTGCCTATCCATCCTTCCATTCATTCTGCCTATCCATCCTTCCATTCATTCTGCCTATCCATCCTTCCATTCATTCTGCCTATCCATCCTTCCATTCATTCTGCCTATCCATCCTTCCATTCATTCTGCCTATCCATCCTTCCATTCATTCTGCCTATCCATCCTTCCATTCATTCTGCCTATCCATCCTTCCATTCATTCTGCCTATCCATCCTTCCATTCATTCTGCCTATCCATCCTTCCATTCATTCTGCCTATCCATCCTTCCATTCATTCTGCCTATCCATCCTTCCATTCATTCTGCCTATCCATCCTTCCATTCATTCTGCCTATCCATCCTTCCATTCATTCTGCCTATCCATCCTTCCATTCATTCTGCCTATCCATCCTTCCATTCATTCTGCCTATCCATCCTTCCATTCATTCTGCCTATCCATCCTTCCATTCATTCTGCCTATCCATCCTTCCATTCATTCTGCCTATCCATCCTTCCATTCATTCTGCCTATCCATCCTTCCATTCATTCTGCCTATCCATCCTTCCATTCATTCTGCCTATCCATCCTTCCATTCATTCTGCCTATCCATCCTTCCATTCATTCTGCCTATCCATCCTTCCATTCATTCTGCCTATCCATCCTTCCATTCATTCTGCCTATCCATCCTTCCATTCATTCTGCCTATCATAAAATTTGATTTTATTAATTATTCTCATTGTTCTTCTTTTTATATTTTTAAATTTTTTTCATCGTTCTTTTGGTTTTCATCGTTCATGGGTTAACCTCGGCCAAAGGCAGAGGTTACCCCCCCCCAACCTTTTTCCGGCAGAGGAGTCAAAACAGAAAGTACAAAAGAAACAGAATGTTGCTGTTGAAGTCCTGGTGGGTGCCCTGCACACACCAGGACCCTTTTCCCCACCCTTTTCCGAGGGACCCCACATTTTTCCACATCTTTGGCCAAGGTACCAGGCTTAGGAGGGCTTAGGAGGGTACCTCGGCCGAAGGCCAGGGGCGGAGTAACTCCCCCTATGCTCAACCCTGATTCATAACATGTACTTTCATATTCCCACCTATTTTTTGCTGCACAGCCAACCAGGCACCAGCATCACCTTTATTAAAGTTGGAGAACTCAGCTGCGACACAGTGTTGCGCAGATGGTAAACTGTGTGGGCGACGCCATTGCTGAATCGCCGCTTGGTGCATACAAGAGAGAGAGAGGAGAAGACTGCATTGCTGGGTTCCACAAAAGCGGCAATAAAAGAGCCATTCACAGGCAGCGGACGTATAGCGCAATGGTTAGAGAGATCGCTTCCCGTTCGAGAGGTCCCCGGTTCGAGCCGCGGCAGGAGCAGAATTTGGCCGATCCACAGATTGCACGGATGCGCAGATGTCCGCATTGTTTTGTTTATCATGATTTCCTTTCTTTTGCGATGATTTCATTTTTTCAACAAAGAGGATCATTGGACCCCAATTGCTCTCTGGCCATGGATCCGAAAATTGTTTATTTGGCATGATGAATCTTAAATTTCGTCTTGGCAAAAACATGCCACCGCACATTTTTCGTTGAAACATTTTGCGCCAGAGGCAGAAAACAGGCTGACGCGGGCATCGACTTTGGAGCATCCTGGCCTTCATGCATTGCTTTGCATTGGTCAGCCGGGCTTGCCTAGTAGGTACCTCATCATTTATTGGGCATTGTCATTTGCTTAGGTGGTGTACCTAAGCCTTGCTTGGTTGCTTTAATCTTCCTTTTCAGTTTTTGTATTTCTTTGATAAACAAAGTACGCCTACCTATTAGGTATGTATGTCTGCAATTGCTCCTTTTTGCAACCGCTCAGCAGTGGCAGCTAAACAATCTCTGTAGGCTTATCTTACTTAATCATTTTTATTTTTGGTTTCCAACTTTCCTTTTTTCTTTTCTGATCTTTTTCATTCTGCTACCCTACTTGATACTTCTTAATTCTTTTGGTTTTGGACACTTGGTACCTACTTGGACAATAAATAAAATAAAATAAAACATTTTTTCAAAATCAAAACTTATGGATCAAGTTTTAAACTTCAACTTCACCCAAAAAAAAATTAAAAAAAATTTTTTTGCTTTATCACCCAAATGGGCCGAAGGCCAAAGTGAATAAGAAACAATTTGGAAATCAAAATGTGGAAAATGAGTGATGAAATGAAACAAAAAATAACAGAATATTTGCTTTGTTCCTTATTTAAAGGCTTTTTGCCGCATGCGGCAAAAACCAGTTGTTGCCACCCGGATTTTACCAGGTATTTACCTCGGTATTTACCGGGTACGGCAAAAACCCTGCCAACCCTGGATGCAACCACTCAAGAACACCCCCAAGCAAGCATCATCAACCGTCACACCACACCCATTCACAATCTCAAATAAAATATGCAAAATAGTGGATAAAAATGAAACACTCGAAAAGATGAAAGAAAACGAAATAGGTAGGTGATGAAATTAATGATCGTGATGAAACATGATGTGATAAAACGATGGTGCCAATGATTGCATGGTTACCCAGTGCATTACGATAGGCCTTCACTCCGATGCTGTATGCATTCGTACTTGGGTGGTTTCAAGCATGTGTGCTTGCCATTTGCTGGCTGTCACTGGCCACTGCAGAGTCGCTTTTCTGGTGATCACATAAATCTGGACCTCCAGGCTGTCAGACCATAAAGAGAATTGGCACAGGAATATTAAGTCCGCCCGATGAAGTTGGGTGAGGCAGCTCTGGATTGAATCTGTCAGCCAAGATTTCCAGGGCCATCCCCTCGTTATGGTAGTAGCTTCCCTTGCAAATGAATGAAGGTTGCAGAGGTGAGACAAAGCATGAGGTTAGTTTTGGCACTTTATCATTGCCATCATTCTTGCATCCATCTGCTGCTAACAAGGTTGTCGCCAGTGATGTCAGTTTTTTCCCTTCTCCCATTTGACATTTTTGGGTTTCTGTGCACTTCTCTCTTTTACCTTCAAGGTACATGAGCTCCATGCATCTAAACCTATGTTATAAGAGATGTAGGAGTAAAAATTCCAATTTGGCAGTATCATCTTTCACATGGTTGGTGCACATACAATTTTTGAAATGCATTTTACAATGGTGTGTGACTAATACAAACTTGTGTGGCCAACTTGAAAGCAATTGCGAGGCTTCACTGGTCAACTGCTTCATATTTTTTTTTTCTTTTCTTGATGATGAAGCTTGCAATTATTTTAATGTAATAAAAAGAATGTTAGCATGTTAAAGAGCAGCTTTTTCTGCAAAAAAATGAGGTACCTATCACTTGACTTTTAAGTTTTATACGTTTTCTACGTGTATTATACGTACGTATTATACGCACGTATTATACGTGGAGTTTTATACGTTTATCCCTGATCAGAGCCTTGTTTTCCCTTTCCTGTTTTTTTTTGCGCTTCATTTGTTATCAAAATTTGTTTTAGTCTTTACTTTTGGTGCCGTTTTTGGTGGGGGCCCTTTACGATCCCACCCATGCCTCGGGCCCAGGAGTAACGCCACTGCAAACTGTTTCAAAAATCAGCCCATTCAGAAAAGAAGAAGACTTATAGCTGCTCCCTCACTTAAACACAATGCTTTCAAAATTCCAATTCTGGGATTTTGGGCCAAATGGTGTGGACATGTTCAGAAGAAATAAACTGGTATGACAATCCATGGAGAGCTGTCATGGCAATTTGTTCATGGCCATGTGAAAGTGACCACAGTGCGGTCGGAGTTAAAACAGTCTCCGAAATTTGGAGATTTTTTCAGTGATTGAACAGTGTTTCATAAATAGGTATGTTACCGTGAAAAGGAATGAAGAACTGCAGGCAAAATCACAAAAATAATAGAACGTGATTTTGCCAATGCGCGGAGATGAACCAAAGAGATTATTTCATTTCAGATTCCAGTAAATACACCATCTGCAAAGGTCCAACAAGAATTTGGGAGGTCAAGTTCACTAATATTTCCTTGGTGAGCCAATTTAATGAGGTCCCCTGGGCTATTGAAATAATAGGATGCTTTTTCGATGCCTCCCATCATGGCCAGCCTTATGCCTGAGTCCACAAGGCATGTTAGCTTGAATCACGGCTGGAACGAAAAGACAGTAAATGCCCTTTGCTTCTGGAACACTGGGGGCATCTGAAACTGTGGACTACTGGGAAAACATCACACTGACACATGGGTCTACCGAATACACTGACCCTGTCTGTACATCTGTAAAAGGTGGCACAATTCGTCAATTTATGTGTTATCCATTTGAAAGCTGAGCTTGACATTAATCTTTTGCTTTGCGGGAAACCTTACCTGGAAAATTTTGTAACTTCAAAAATTTTCTGTCTATTTTTGCAGGTCCTTCCAGATTCAGTCTACTGCGTTGATTCTTTACCTGCCTTGAGACATCTATTTACTGTGGGCACCAAAGAACATTCCAACCAAACGGAGGAAGAGACAATAATTGGGCAACCAAATTTTGAGAAAAAAGGAATTGCAGTCCAGAATTCTCCGAAAAGTCCTGCGCATGGATTGCATCATCATCTCAAGGATGCAGTGTGCACGAATAAAGGGAAAAAGTTTGAGCGAAAAACTGTTTCAAAAGGAGATGATAAAAATGAGATCTCTCATTGCGCAGGTCATGTCCGCGTGATCAAAGGGACACAGCCAGCATCTCCCAATTCACCTGCTTACAAATACACTGATGTTATCTACAGGGAATATAATTCAGCAGTGTTCGATCCAGAGTTATATCCCTACGAGTTGCATGGATTTGGATTTGAATTCCAATCGGAGTCAATTACTGATGTTACGAATGGCCAGGCGATCTCAAACGTGTCTTCAGGTCTTGGCAGGGCTCCTAGGCAAAGGCAACCTCATTCCCCCGATCCTGGCTCTCCAGCTGAGGTAGGCAATGAGCCTCTATTGCAGGATAACCGAACGCAGTTTCCCCAATCATTGCAAGCCCAAGTCCCCCCAGCCCAGCTGCATTCGAACTTACCTTGTACTGATGATGACTTGTATATGGCATCAACTCAGCCCACAGATGACGATGATAGCATGTGTTCGACAGCAACACAGGTGATCGGAGAATACTCCGAGTTGGCATTGAAACCTTGCCAAACAGATCTTCAGAACACTATAAAAAGCAATGACGTCACACCAGATAGAGGCACACAGAGTGAAGGAATTGGTCCAAGAAGAAAACGAAACATTCCACCTGTGTATGACTGCGATCAGACTGAAGAACTCAATGAACAGCCATCCACATCCACATCGACAGGTGTCACAAAAAGACTGCGAGGTAAACCACAGGTGAAACGAAGGTTGATTTTTTACGCTGATGAATCTGTGCTAAAACCAAAGAGTTTCAAACTTCCTGACATTTACATGCATCTGTTTGGTAATCTACCAGATAAACTCCATTCGGCTGAAGTGGATGCTGTCATGCTGTATCGCGTGTGCCAGTCTATGGGTATGCCATTCCTAAACTATGTGTCTGAGAATGCTAGGTCATTGCAAGAAATAAAGTGCATGTGGTAGGCAGTGGGTGCCATTCAGTGGTGTCCCATGTTACGTTTCTCATTGAGATGTGTCAAGATTTGGGAGAATTTGCACAGATTTTCTTTTTAAAGTAGCTGCAGGATGTGCAGCAGGAAAACTAATAATGTGGGTAGGTGCCCATGAATCGGTTTAGATTGGAAACCAACATCGGATCAAAGTGCTGGTGAGTTGAGTTTCGTGTGCCTGGGCCTCGGGGGGGAGGGTTGGATTTCAGTATGAGATGATGGGTTTTGGAATTTTTTTGGAGCAGCTCGTTTTTCTTATTGTTTTGGTAGATAATATTACAGTGGTTTTTCACATGAATATATCCTATTTTTGTGTTTTTGCCATTGTCAAATCAGGGTGTCCGGCATTTTTGAAAAATGCATTCCCTAACTTTTCCAGCAAAGTTCTGGCACCAAAAAGCTGATTTTCTGGAAGGTACCTATAAAGCGGAAAAAAACATAGGTACCCCTTTTTCGGGTGAAGGGGTCGGCCGTTTTTCAGGCTCTGAAGACGCCTTTTTGCCAATTTTTACGCAAAAACGTGTGTGGAAAATTGTAACCCAAAATTTATTCAACTTCTCAGGGACTTCGGCCCCTGCCAGAGACTCTTCACCTTGGAACCCTGCTGGGTTGCTCCACCCCTGGCCGGTCGAACTTCAAAAAGATAGGTAACAGTTTGCACTTCTCAATTTCACCTTTTTTACAACAATAACGGAACTATTATCACTGAAAATGCACAGGCGGGTGCAAACGAAGGAGATAGGTTGACAAATTCAATTTCTCAACTTCTGTGAATTTGAATTTCGGCAATAATTTCTGTGCATGATGGTCCAAAAATGTTCCGATACACCTGCTTGTAGCCTCTGCAGAGTTGCACCACTATGGTGTAGATGGTATTGAATAGAGCACCTGCTTGAACAAAATCTGGCTTGTCTTTTAACACATTGGAAATAGTAAAAAAGCCATAGTATTCTATTGAAGAGTGGCTAAAAAAATTTATGCGTCATAGCCCCAGCAGAGATCGAAGATGTGGAGACCGCAGACAGAGCCCCACAAAAGCTGACATTTTTCTTTCATTCAAAATTCGGCAAGAAAATGATGTTCCAATCTTGGAAGAAATTCCCAAGATTCGAGATTCTTTTCTTTTCCTGAAAAGTCCCTGGCTTTTCCAGGTTGCTGGACACCCCCTTTCGCAAATGTATTTTATCAGATCACCTCATTTTATTTTGTTATGCACTTTTTTCTTTTATATTTTCATCGCCACTTCTGTGCAATTTGGACATTTTTTGACCTGTAGGTATTGAACCGGAAGACTTGTTTGCAATTTTTCAATTTTTTATTTTTTTGGTATCAATGGAATATTTCATTTTGTGCTAAGTTGGCCACACAATGGCCTCTGTCCTCGGTTTCTCGCTCATCTCATTATAAAATTATTGTGGGTTGCACATCAAGCTGGGAATTATTGTGGGTTGCACATCAAGCTGGGACTGCATCTGTTTTTTTTTTGGAAAGGTTTTTTAAGCAGTCCAATATTCCGTTTGAACCATTTTTGGAACTGCCTTCGTGCAAAAATTGCAAAAATTCCAAGTACACTGTGAAACGTTTTTACACGTAGGGACACTTTTCAGTCAGATGCCTACTTGATGAGATAGACACCCAGTTGTCACATTTGGAAGATTTCAGGAGGCATAACATCAAAAAATGGTGGGCCAGAAAAAAATTAGTCCCTGAATGTTTTGCATTCAGCTTTGACTCGTAACACAATAGGGCCCTTGTGATACCCCAAGGGCACATTTCGAGATCTTTAGCCAGCCACTGCACAGGAGTAGCCACAATAAACGGCTCATTTTGGCTTAATTTCTTGCATCTGGGAAAATGGGAGGGGGTAAGCGCCAGTGGTGGCCCATGAGCTTTTTTCAGAATGAGGCCAACTGGGATTAGCCACTTAATGACAACCATCTATCTGTTCAGGCTGTTCCAGAACGATTCTGACAAAAGATGTCAGAGATCTCTGGTCTTTTGCCCATACCTACGAAACTAACTATTCGGAAACAAAATGTGATCCGACCCCTCATTCCTGAGATGTGGCCCAAGCTGTGGACACAATGTAATTGCACAGTTATTTTTGTATGTCAGCCCAAAGGGGGCAGAACTCAATGTCATCGTACAAGTCCCATCTCTTGCATGTGAATCCTCAGAACGAAGCAAAAACTAATCATTCAATGACAAAACCTGCTCTCCGTTTTCGTGAATCCTTTTTGGTCAATGTGTTTTCCGGAATGAACTCTAAAAACATTCAGTAAACAAAATCCTGACTTGGGTGTTCACAAATGTTATTTGACCTGTTCTGGGCATGTGACACAAGAGTGCATTTTTGCAACCAACCAACCAAAGTTCAATGACCACCATTCCAAGTCCTGTCTTGGGGAAGAAAGAATCAAAATGAGGCCAAGCAGAATGAGCTCTGTTCCATCTTCTTCTTGTACAATGGGTTCCCCATTTGTTTTTATTGCTTATTTTCCAAGCAAATCTCATTTAAGCATTGTGCTATATTTGTGATTTTGATTGCTATACATGATGCTGACTGTTTTTGAGTGTTGAAACAAAATTATAAAGTTTTTCACTTTACAGAAACTGTTTTTTTCCCTCTGCAACACGTTTTCATGACGTCAAAAAAGTTTTAGGCCCTCTTTTGCCACTTTGCAAAAAAAAACTTTCGATTTAGTGAAGAGAAAACTTACGATTCTGTGCCTTTGTGTGGGCCGATTTGGGGCAAAAGGTCTCGCAATCGGTTTGCTTCAAAGTGGTGAATCGTCTCTCTTATCTTTTTCATCTCATTGATGTGAATCACCATTATTTTTATTCGTTTTGAGAACTCTCTCCAGGGTCAGAGGTCATTGAGTTCCATCATTGTTCCTTCAGCACAATGGTTGAAATGCACTTTTACATGTGACGTGTTTAAATTTAAATCAACTTCGTAATTTCCACAATGATTCGAGTTGCATCAAAAACAGAATAAATTCGGCCAATAATACCACGCTCTATGCTTTTGGCAGAGTTTTTTGTTTTTTGAAGCCAGAATAAAGTCATTTTTGCTGTTTTTTTTTATTCTTTCTTTTTCTTTGTGGTGGTAGCAGAGAACAATTCTGCCTCCGCCTGCAGAGTTTAGAGTTCCACACACTCGGATGAGAGATTTGACTGTCTGGACTTGTTGTCTCGTTTTTACTAAGCAAATGGCCCCAGCAGTCGGATAATTCCTTATGAACTGAGCTAGCTCCGTTTAATTCAACCGTTCTTTTTTCCCTGTAAAAAAATTCCAGAGTCCAAGAATAATCATGTCCTTTGCAGCAGGAAAGAGTGCAATTGCATTTCAAAGAAAGTTTTCCTCATTGTTGGGCCACAGCATGAACATCGTCACCACTAGAGCATGCTGGAAAATGTGATAATTTTTGGAAAATTTTGCTCAAAGAAATTTTTGATGTCGCTAAAGCATTTTGATGGGCAAAATCCCCAGAAGTGGGTTTTCAGACAAAAACGTGTTTTTTGTTTGTACTGGACAGGCATGAAGAACTGCATCTGCAAATTTAAATTTTATTGTTTTGTGTGATTTTGATTTTTGGAACCCCACACGGCCGATGGGGGCTTTTCAGAGTAAAAATTCCTCGGGTGCATTTTCAAAACTTTTTGGCATTTCGGACAGTAATTTCTCACGTTTCCTGAATACCTTTTGAATACACTGTGTTGTAAAATGTCAATGCCATGTCTAAAGAAAAACAAAAAAAGTAACACTCACTTATTCATCCGTTTGGCAACACGTTTTTAATTAAAAAGAAGAAGGGCACGCATTTCACTTCCCATCTCATCTCGCGAAAAGAGTCTCTTTCCTCATTCTCTGCTTCACTCGTTTGGTGTTGTTGGTTGGTGGTATGTATGGCAAATGAAGCTTCTCTGATCGGAAAGAGCCTGCTGTCCGAAGCATTTTTCTGACTTGTTGAAATCCAGTGTGTCTGTGCAAAGTGTCTGTCTATTGGAGTCAATTTTCAAAATTCCAGGACACCTTATTTTCCAGATTTTTCAAGGACGTGGTCTAAATGCTCCAAACGGGGGTTTGTATTCTGTGTTTCAAAGTTTTCCGTGGGGATTGTTCAACACTTCTATAACACTTGCATAGGAGGTCACCCGCTTCAAAATGGTCGGCTTTCTGAATGGATAACATTCAGATTTTTAATAAATTGCAAAAAATCAGTGGTCTCTCCAGAAATGATGCAGTCTGATTTGACTTGCATGTTGGACCGACATCATTTTTACATCCAGGGGACTTTTCAGGAACAAGCAAAACACCCTGCAATTGGAGTTTTTTTTTTTCATTCGGTCAGACTCCACATTCATTTCCTTTTCCCAATAATTGGTCCTTTCAGAACAAGCTGAGGGCATATCTCATCACCGAACTGGATTATGTGATTGTTAGCAAGTGGTTCTTAGTCGTTCTCAAAGGATGCACGTTCTTCCCAGAAAATACGAAGTGAACCAAGTGGGGAGTAACAAAACGGAACATGAGTCGGATTCAAGACAGCCGGTTGGAAGTTTTACCAATGGAAGTAATACCATCATCTGTGATGCCACGTGAATTTCAGCCAAAACTATTGTTCTCTTATGCAAAAAAACAAAGAAAAAAGGCTTGATCTGGAAGATCTCAACTAAATGACTGGAATGAGTAACAGTTCCATCACATTAACCACAGGGAGAAGTGTTCCGGAATAACGTTAATCTGAGGTTGCAGGTATGGTATAATTTTTAGCATTGAAGTAAATGGAGAAAATTATACCTGCAATCTCGGATTAGCGCTATTCCGGACAATGCATCGTTTCCTTAGACTTCTGGGTGACTCCTTC
The DNA here is from genome assembly GCA_030068105.1 of Sinentomon sp. SZTP_YWyxl. Lineage (NCBI taxonomy): Eukaryota > Metazoa > Arthropoda > Protura > Sinentomata > Sinentomidae > Sinentomon > Sinentomon sp. SZTP_YWyxl. Next base: position 18,767 of record JASGXE010000744.1, read on the forward strand.
CCCAAACCCATCAGCCCCTTGCAAACGTGTTGGGACACAACATCAAACCCCATTAGACCGGCAGTGCGCCACACCCCTTCATGGGAGGCTGTATCCACGCAACAGGTGAAAATGCTGCCTTGTGGTTTGCTTAAAACTTTTGACTATTGCCAGCCACTGCATGTGGGGTCATAGGGGCATCACCTGAGAACTGAGTCGCTTGGGAACGGCAAGGGTATTTCTTTTCCAGTCTATTACCCTTACTAAAGTTAGAATGGCAATAACAAAAAACCCAGGTTGTTGCAATTTCGATACTCATGGCAAATGAACAATGTCAATGGACAGGAAGTCAACGAGAGGAGCTGCAAAATCAGTCAAGTTGTGTCATTTAGTTCAGATCTCTTTTTCTCCAAAGGAGAGGTGAGCAGCAGCCATGCAGCAGAGTAGGACAGACTGATGATCTGCAGTGCAACTGTTCTAGAAGATATATGCCATGCCATCGTGATGTGGTGAGATGAGAAGGAAGTTTCATGTGAGATGTGCACAAATTCCAAAGTGAATCCCTTTTCCTTACGACAGGGTGTTGCAGAAATGAAATTGCTGTTCCAATTTTTACTCCCACGTAACTTTCTTCCAAGTTGGTAGAGATAAAAACTGGTTAGTTTCATTCACTGGAATCTATTTTGCATCCGACGTTTAACCCATGTGATGTCTGTATGTTACGTCTATAATTGCCGCGTGGTAGCTCACACCTCTAGCATTCCACCTGACACGTTATAAAAGAAATTCGGTTTTTTTATTTGGTAAATGTGTGTTATTTTGTTTTCAACGTTAAGCCTCTCCTTGTGAGGTGAGGACGAGGGGTCAGAGAGTCAGTTGTGCTGAGGAGGGGTCTTTCATATCTAAATTTCAAAACCCATCCGAATTTTGACAATGCATACTGCTGCAGCAGCTCATAATGCTGACTGGAAGTGGAAAACGATATGCCAGAAAGATCGACCCAAAGAATGGCAACTTTATTTTTTTTACTCATTCCATTGTGAACGAATTGGATGAGTTGCGTCTCTTTGGTGCTGGTACACAGGCCTTGTCCTTTCTGGACGAGGCCAGAGACGACTTATGTTTACACTTCACCCACCTCACAATAAAACCCAGTAAATTTCTCAATCTCCAAAACAATGTGCACTCTCGATTAACTTTGAAGGTGTGTGGGTCTGGAGTAGTGTTCGAAGTCAGGGAAATTTCCCAAGTGATTTTTCCCGGGAATTTTCCCAATTTTCCCGGGAAAATTGGGAAATGTCCTGGGAAAATTCAGTATTTTCCCAATTTTCCCGGGAATATTCCCAATTTTTCCAGGAAAATTGGGAAATTTCCCGGGAAAATTGGGAAATTTCCCGGGAAAATTGGAAATATTCCGGGAAATATTTTGTGGACATTTCCGGCGTAAGTTGGGAAATTTACAGAACAAATCAATATATTTTGCTGCTAGGACAGCGGGATGGTGATGTCGGATGACAGTGGCTTCTCCTGTGATAGCAGCCACTGATAATAAATGGTGCCAGTGACGTGATAATACTCGCATATACATATCGTCTATGAATACCTAGGTAGGTATTCACAATAATTGGTACCTGTGCATGATATGATTAAAAAGTGCATGCAACTATTTAACAGCCATCGGAGCACAGTTTTCAGCATAGTTTATTGAAGTTGCAAGAACTGCATTAGAAACCGTTCGTTGCAACTCCTGTTATGGTATATGCAGCCTCAAAGCACAATTTTGCAACAGCTGCCCTGCCATGCCGATGCCATCGTGCATTCACGGAAATGCAGGCTGGCGTCGTCCAATTACTCAACTCATTAGATGAGTCAATTATCAAATCAAGACCATGTTGCAGAGTCAAAATAAAAATGGAAGTCATTTAATGTGTTTTTTTTGCTTGTTTCTTTTCGAACAGACATTGGTGTGACCTGCTGCTTTTTTGTTGACTTGTTGCGTGTGCCGGTCCACAATTGGTTCACGGAAGTTGTAGATGGTGGGAGCATGGTAAATCCACCTGCCATTATTCGGTACTGTTACTTTTCCAAGCGCAGTGTTCGATAATAGATATGCAGAAGCAATCGAACAATTTCCAATTTTCGACTCAACGCTACAGAAATTGCCTGGGAAATTTCCCAAAATGGGAAAATATAAAGAGCAGAGCCGAAAATTCTTCATTTTGGGAAATTTTCCCGGGAAAATTGGTAAATTTCCCGGTAAAATTGGGAAAATAAGGAATTTTCCCGGGAAAATTGGGAAAATTCGGAATTTTCCCAATTTTCCCAAAAGTTTTCCCGGGAAATTTCCCAAGTTGAATTTTCCCGGGAAATTTCAAACACTGGTCTGGAGGATGAAAAGGAGTTTTGTTTGGCTTGCGTATATCAGATGATGAGATTTTTGAGAAGGGAGAGGTTAGGGAGGGGCCAGCCAGGCATCAAAATTGTAAAATAAGAAGTGGTGGTACGCTTGCATATATACACGGGTCAGCCTGAAAGAGGCAACCACGTAATGTTGTGGTGAATTAATATTCATTTCCACAAACGAGCCCCTCACGAGCAAAAAAATAAGTTAGCAAAAAAATCTGGAGCAAATTTTGATTTTATGTATTTCAATTGCTGTTTGAATTATAAAGAACTGTGATGGTGCCTTGTTCTGAAGGCTTTTTAAAGGTTGAGTGTTTTTGAAATGAAGTCTGCAGCCAAGCAAGCATTTTTGTTTTCCATTTATTGGGGCACGTTCTCAGAGATTGAATTTGAAGAGTTGATTTGTCGGAAGCGGATTCCAACTCCCTTGACCAAATTGTGGCAACTTTTCCATCTGACACGACACAGCATTTTTTGAAATCTCATTTTGAGGCATGCACATTCACTTCACTTTTTTCAGCCATTCATTTGCAGATGGATTTTTGATTGTTATTTTTTCACTCTTAAGCTGCAGGGAGGTTTAATCTGTCGGATTTTGCAAAAAAAAATAAAAAAAAACGATCTTTTGTGAAGATGTAGTCATGCTCACAATCGTCAGCAAAAAGTTTATCCCTTTTCCAAGAGACTCCAATGAAATTTAAATTGTCAGGTGCCACGACCCGTTTCACAAACACTGTAAATAGTTACCTGGTTTAAGGCCATTTTTAGGATCGATGTCGAGATTTACTGAGGACATTTCGACCCCTGGGCTGGGGTCTTTTTCAAGTTCGATGATGTGATATGATCGCAGCTGCTGGTGTTATGCGACTCAAAAAATCTCTCGCTCCTACAATGGCCTTCCTTAAACCAGGTAACTATTTACAGACTCCAAAGAATATTGCCAGTTCAGTTTTTCTTTCTTTTTCTACTTTAACCAACTGGGCAAATGGATGCAACGAGCAGAACATCAAAAAACCTGCCCAGTGCACCACATGGTGAATAATTCTTTTGGATGCAGGGAGGGGGCAGGGGTGAGGAATGACAGGCATGAAAGGGTATTTTGGGTTATTGTCATCCGATTCAGTTCAAATTTTGTGGGCTCGGTCACTGCCCCTTGAGGAGGCTTCCTGTCCTGTGCAAAATTTAACTATCCTTGGATCATTGGTTTCACGAGTCGTTTAAAAGAAATGTAGCTTCTAAATTTACACGCAAACAAGTCTCCTGTTGAATCAGTACCTGTTCACAGTGACAGAACCCAGATTTAGTAAATTTCATGCTCTGAGGAGCAGATTTGTAGATTTCATGCACCTTTTGAAATTGTCAAACAGGGCAAAACAACACTTGGCTGTGCCAACAGCATTGCAGATATCCAAATTCTGTTTTCAATTTGGCATGGTTTCTTTTGTGAACATAACCAGCAAAAATCCAAAATTTACAAAATTGCATCTTTGCCAAGTGCCCCCTCAAAAAGAATGGCAGTTTGAGTTTTGCACCTGTCAATTTGAAGAACGGATGACTGGGTGAGCAAAAAGACCCATGTCTATTTCTGTTAACATAATTTCAAAATTGGATTCCAAAACAAACAAAAGGATGCAGATGAAGACCTCAAAACAACAACAATTAAAGTGAAGTTGTGTTTTTGTTTGAAAAGGTTTTTGTTTCACGGAAAATACTTTTTCAGAAAAGAAACAAGATTGCAGGAAATGATCAACCCTGATTTCCAAAGCTTATGTCTCTTTAGTCTCCATTAGCTGATTTCCACTTCCGTTTCCTGGCAGACAAACATTGTTTGCTGTGGTTTGAAAAACGAAGGAGAAATCGGCCCCAAATGAGGTCATTTGGATCTGATCTGATCCGAGTTACTTAAAATAAAGCAATATCAGGCATGAGGCAGCCATTCGCACCTGTTTTGCACGGGCTATGTGACACGCCATGACACTTCTCAATTTCTACAGAAAGGTAGATGAAACAAGCCTAATTTTTTAAGCAAAATAATTGTATTTCCTACAATAATTGAGCTTAGCTTCATTGATTGGGAAAATTAAAATTTACAATCATCTACAAGATCCGTTAACATTTTTTTTTCATTAACACAACGTACAATACCATGCAGCAAAATAACACAGAGTAGCAGAAACAGAACCAAGCACGTGTTTACTTCTTAGATGAAAACTTTCTCTTAGACCCATTGCCAGCCATTCATAACCTATGACCCCTCCCCGCTTCCGACATGGTCATAATTATTATGCATATGGTTCCCCTTCCTTGCGATCACAACACCAATTGAAAAGAGGTCAAATGATTGCAAAATGATGCCATTTTTACACAAGAGATCACCATAATCGGGGTGGAAACTTGGAAAACTTCATTAGTGAAAAAGGAAACTTACTCACGATTTTTCTCCAGTTGAAGTTGGATGCCTCCGAAATCAGCTCTGCTGCTTTCAACTAGAGAATAAATCTTGAGAGTGAGTTTTCAAATGTCATTTTATGAATGATGAAGACAACATTTATCATAAATAGGGCATGGATGAAATAAAACACTATTGTTTTTATGTTATCGTAAAAAGAATGATATCCGTGATGGCATTGGATTTCATATTTCAGACGATCAAAACCCCAAACCAAACAAAACGAACAACTTCTAAAAATTCAAAAATGTCATGTGAAATAATTCAATGTTAAGGACCAGGGACCTTAGTAAATTGGCTCACTTAGTGATCACCGTGAACTAAAACCCAACTTAGTGGAGGTTTAATTCACTGGCTGCTATCAAATTGCCGCACTTATCTTTCCCGTGCACTTAATCTCCATTGAAAAGTGTTCAGAAATAAGGTGAACTAAACTTTTAAGTTCATGTATTTTAAGTGATCCAATTTAATAAGGTCCCAGAACAAAAGATGTTGGATGACTGCTTGTTCGTTCATAATTGTATTTTTGCACTTTTACAATTGTTCAGAGGATGTTTATCCATTTGTTCAAGTTTACACTTTGTTTATGTAAATATTGCGTAGGCATTCTACCAGCAAAATAAACCAACCAGTAAAAAAGGAGAAGAGGGTTTGCACCAGGAAGGGATGCTACATACATGATGGAAAAGAAAAGTGGACTCAACACACATGCAGGAGTGGATCCAATTGGATCATTGCCGGCAGCCAGCTGTCAATCCCAGACAACAGTTTCGGCTATTGGGCACTGCTTACTTACTGCTTATTGCCATTTCATTCTCTTCTTGGACAACTCCACCTGGCCGTGGCTGGCCTCAATTTAGTTGTTGCCATACAACACCACCTCACATGAGGAGACATCACTATATGATTATTTGGCATTTGACCTGAAGAGTTCTCCAATCCAATCATTCCAATATGCTTTTATTTCGAACTAGGTATCTGCGCCATCAAGGTCGCACAAAGGGTATTTTTTGGACTGGAATTCACAAGGATGGTTCTTGTGAATGTTCAAGTATGGGAAAGAGTATTTATGCAGTGGAACACAAAGCAAACCGGGGTGAAATTGAAAGCCAGATCTGCACACACCCCTCGCCCATCGTGATATAAAATTGGAGAACGATAGGTACATACATACATGGTGCCCCAAAAGTGGAAAAGTCTACGTGACTCTAAAATCAGTCATGATAATTGTTGTGATCCCATCCCATGTGCAACACATTTCCTTGTCAGTGGCAAAAGGGTTAGAACAATTTTTGCCCACCTTTTGTATTTTTGGCATCCAAATACCCTCTCATCAACTTCCACAGTTCATACAGTCGTAACATCCATATCTTCCTTGACTGCGACTGATAAGATAGCATCCAGAATTACGTCTAATTTTAGGATATCCTATTTTGGGTCTAATCAATGTTAACAAATTTTATTGTTAGAAAACTCATTTCCATACACAATATTATTCCTGAATGTCTAATTGGAACAACATCTATATTTGGAACATCTACATGGCCACCTGTTTTCTTGTGTGATATTTCATGCCATGTTGCCATACTATTTCACATCTTCTGCGGGAAGCCAATAAAAAGTTCAAATAACCATGCACAGTGTTGTACCAAATGGTGTTTGTACCAAATGGAGTACCACATAGAATTCCACCTGGCCTCCTAAATTTCCAAAATCGTTCATCTGGAAACATAGCATTTGTCACTTTTAATGTTTCCAAAATTTGATGTTTCTGTTAAATGTTATTCCGGCTAGACTTTATTCCAATTCGAATTGTTATTCCGGTTAGACACATAATTCAAAGAGAAAAAAAGTCACATCCATAAAGAGAAGAGAAAAATTTGTTCCAAAGTTTTCTGATGCAGATTTCTAACAAAGTCTCTTCTCAGTTTAGAATTGGAAACGTGACATCCTGGATTACGGGAAATCACAATAACTGGAGAAACACTTCTTCCATGGTGCAAAAAAGGGATTTTTGTCTCGTCTGGTGGGAAAATAACGAATTTTATTTTATTGTTAGCCCACAACAACAACTGTGGGTCTGTTGAAAAAAATTCAATGAGAAGGTACGTAGCATTGACGCACACAATAAAGATATGGCAGAGCGACGAGCGGGCAACATTAAGCTACCTGCGTTTTCATAAAAAGTGACGTTATTACGACACAGGAAGCGGCCATTCGGCCAAGCGCATTGCAATTCACATCTGCGCATTCTTTGGCCCACGATGACATTCAGGGTTGCCACTCAAAATCCAAAGTAGAATCCCCTGGATTTTCCAGGTCCCTAGCGATCTGGGCGCAGCCCAGATGGGGGGTCTGAGGGGCGGATCCCCCAGTAATCGGGGTCTGGGGCAGCGCCCCAGCGGGGTTCCAAGGGGCAGAGCCCCTGGCGGGGGGCTGGGGGGCGGAGCCACACAGAAGCTGAGGAAACTTTGAAATTTGAGCGTACATTTTGGGGGCAAATTTGGTGTTCAAGAGGCCAAAAACTACAGCCAAATATCCTCCAATTCCCTGGATTTTCCAGATTTTCTCTATTTTCCCCTCTTTTCCCTGGATTTTCCAGGTTTTCTCTTTTTTTCCCCTCTTTTCCCTGGATTTTCCAGGTTTTCTCTTTTTTCCCCTCTTTTCCCTGGATTTTCCAGGTTTTCCAGGTGCTAATTTTCAAATCCCTGGATTTTCCAGGTGGGTGGCAACCCTGACATTGCACACAATGCTCACAGTTTCACGCCACACACGATTCTCACTTGTGCATGATTTCAATAGACCACCCACAGGGGTTGTTCTTGATTGTCTGTTGTAAGAAAGAAAAGAAAAAAGCTTTTCTTTCTCATCCAAACGGAGCTACCATCTCATGTCACACTGTGGCCATCATTTAATCAGCCAAGAAATAATATTCACCTACCCTGGCAGTGTTTGCTAAAAATTGACTATGTTCGCCAACATGCACTCTTCTGTAAGTGTGAGGAAGAAAACGGAAATACAAGTGGCAGTTTCACTTGATACCAACAAACAAAAAAATGCACCAAGGTAGATCTTCTAAATACAAATTTTCTGAATAAAATTACAGCTGTGCAGGCAGTATAAAAACAAACCAATTTGTTCGGATGTGCTATCTAAAAACAACAACAAATATTTACAATAACACAACACAACACACCAACAAATCATTTATCAAAGGTCGTCATGTTGGTGATTCTTTAAACTATTCTCGTCACTAGATTTATCTACATTTGATGACTCTTGGTTACTTTGGTCAGAAGCACTTTTTGCTTGAGACTGACTAAAAAGGTTTAGGTTCTCACCGGATACTGCATTCGACAATGTTGACACACTGTCCTGCAACTTCTTGGCCATCGTGTCGAGGCCCCTTTCCATTAGCACCAGAGCGTATTCCACATCGGTCGTTTCACCACTCTCAACGACCGCAAACTGGTCCACTTCGCTCACAATTGAGCTGAGTATGTCAGTCAAACCGAGCAGGTATTTCAGCCAGTCTTGTTTTGATATGTTTCTCGATGATTTCACCGACCGACGAAATACGGCCTCAAGGTTCACCGATTCCTGACTAAGGAACGGAATGTCATCCATCGGTGTGCATTTTTTCTCACTTTTATCACAGTAGAAGCTCATTACTGCTTTTCGAAATTGGTTCACAATGCCACTTAAGATGCGCTCAACCCTCTCCCTGCTCCTTGTTACGACAGCTGACGTGGGGCTTGGGGTAGGTGCGGGTAACTGTGGATCACTTTTTTGGTCACCGCTTTGCCCCTCGCTAGTTTTCAAAAGGGATTCGAGGACATTGTCAACACTCTCCTCAAAATGCTCATCATTTGGAACACCCTTCATCGCATCCATGATTTCGTCATAATCCATCACATCATTGGATAATCTTTCGATATATTCTTTAATCTTGGCAGCATTCTCCCTGTCCAACGCTGAATCCCTCTCATCATGTTCCGACATCTGCTCCTCTTGGCCCTGCCATGATGAGTGGCCGCTGCTTCCGGCCTGTGTCTCCTCCAGAACGTTCATCATTTTCTTGAACAACAACTGCTCTGCCTCCTCCCCATCTAGCAAAATGTCCTCACTCTTCTCCGTCGATCCATCCTGCTGTCGCACATCGTCATTCTTCGTGCATTTTTTCTCATCCTTGCCCTTGTTTGACGACACCCCCTCATTCTCAAACGAAATCAAACTGTCATCCTGCTTCACGGCGTTCATTTCCTCACGATTGTAGTGTTTGATCAAGCGAATGAGCGTCTCCCGTCCGTCATCACCCTGCACAGTGTGGTACGTCTCCTCCCGCACCTTCCCTCTCCCGTCAACCTTCAAGATAACGCTGTCTCTGTCTCCCCCCGAAGCAGTGTTGCTGTTACTCTTCTCCAGTAATTTCGTCAGCACCTTTCGTTTTTCGACACTTGTCATGCTGACACGCAGGTGTTCCTTTACGTGCTCCTTCATCTTCTCAAGGGTTTCGACAAATCTTTCCGATTTTATTCCTGACGCAACCCTTTCCTTTTCGTACTTTATTCGGGGGAGGTGATTTTGACCTTCATGAGCTGCTGCTGCCTTTGAAGCGCTGGAGCCTGTTGAAAGGGAAAAATGAATTACAAAATGGTGAAAAAAAAACATGGTGAAAAAAAATAATTATGCAAACTTCTATGGACCTTTCATTGTGGAAGTGACTAAAATGCTGAACCTGCTTGTAGTGCTTGCCCTGCTGGTAATGAGATTAGGGTTAGGTTAGTTCAGGTTA
>JASGXE010000745.1:0-39702 GCA_030068105.1 Sinentomon sp. SZTP_YWyxl
AGGTAATATCATCTTGGCTGGGGACTTCAATATACATGTTGGAGCACCAACCACATCCACACATTTGTTACTTGGTACACTTGCTGAGGCCCAACTATGTCAGGTTATTCAGTTTCCTACTAGAGTGACACCTACATGTAAAACTACCATTGATTTGATTTTTACCAATATCAAAGAATTATATGCCTCTGGTGTCATTAATTTTTCTATTTCGGACCACTTTCCTTCCTTCTTATCCTTTGGCCAAACCTTACCTTTACCCCATGGGGCTGACTTTGAACCTGAATCTTTCCGTCCTAAGATTGACTACAAGGCTTTAACATAACATTTGAGCTCCATTGACTGGTCTCATTTTTATTCCATACAAAGCTGCCAGGCATCGTTCACTTATTTTCATGAAATGCTTCTATCCAAAATCCAGGAGGCTACTCTGCCAGAAAAGCCACTGAGTCGGAAAATGAAACGTTTTCTCATTTTACCTTGGTATACGCCAGAGATTGCCTACACCTAAATGCCACTAACCAGTAACCAGAAGCAGGCGGAGGACTTTTTGGTGGCAAATTGTTTCTGAATTTTTGCCTGATCGTGAGGCGGAAGTGGTAAAAGATTATGGCAGCTTTTTCAGTGGTTGTCCTCAACGACACATTACAAAAGTGGTACTTATGGCACAATGAAATGTGCCACATTTGATGGCAGAGAGGGAGAGCGAGAGAGAGGGAGGGAGGGAGGGAAAGCACAGCAAAGTGCGAACACACTCGCATGTAGGTGCAATCATACCTACACCAGAAAAACACGGCCTGCCACCGTCAAAAAAATTCGCACGGCCTGCCCCACCGCAAAAAAAGCTCGAGGAGGGGCCCGTGAGACCCTGGGGCCCGGGGTGCGATCGCACCCCGGGCCCCAGTGCCGGGGTGCGATCGCACCCCGGCCCAGTCCGGCCCTGCAGTGACAACTCAAAGTGATACACGTCAGCATGCACAGGAAGAGGGGAGGGTGAAATGAAACCGCCTGCTGGCTGTTGCTGCTCTGGAAATATGCCACATAGAAGACCTTTTCCGGCGGCACACGCCACAAATCTTATTCGTATACCTTTGCTTTTAAATGAAAGTGCCGTCTTATGGTATCGCTGAGTCTGCATAAACTGGTCCGACAACTGAGGTGAAGATTTGGCTAACGCCAAATTGACAGGAAGCCCTGCAAATTTGCTCTGAATAATGGCTGCCAAATTGTCACCGGAAAAGTACTGTGTTGTACATGAAAATGCCAGGCTAATCCTGTCGTAACCGTACAATATATATCATGCAAAAGAGAGCCATAAGAATCCTTGCCGGCCTCTCTTACAATGCCCCCACAAAAGAGCATTTTTGTCAGCTGAACCTCCTGAATATTTATCAAATTATTCATTTTCAACTACTTCTTGTGCACAGATTTATTTTTCAGCCTGACTTTGCATGGGGTGACCATCGCCCCGAGTCTTTGGGGCATCGCTGCCCATCCTCCTCCAGATATTCCCTTTGTCTATCACAAATCAAGCTTTGCCAATCCTCCCTCATCACACCTCCCTTGGCTCATTCTCACTTCAAGTCTTTGGCTTTAGAGCTTGGAATTCTCTTCCCCTCGCACTCAGGATTTGCCCAAATTACCCAAAGTTTAAATCCAACTTGAGAACCCTTATTTTAAATGAATGGCTATTTTTTGATCTAGTCAGAAGTTTGAACTAGATTGGCTCTGGAATTGCCCTGAATAGCACCTGGATCCTAGAGTCGGATTGGCAGGTGGTATACCTACCTACCTTTGTGAAGCCTCTCCACTTCAATTGATTTTAATAGGGAAGTCATTTGACTTCTGGACTTTTCCCCCATGATAGTATCGCATTACCTACCAGGTCAAGTGCATTGATTAGCCTCCCTTCTATCCTTTTTCGATGTCTGCCTATTCCTTTACTTGATATTTTTTTTCTCTTTCTTTCCTTCCTCCCACATTAAACTTGCTGGTTGTGTGCTCAAACGACCATGCACTATACATTTGTCCCTAGGTAACCTATCTTGATCTTGCCACGACTGATGTGAATTTGTGATGGTGCTGCTACATTTCGAATTGTGTTGGAAAGAAGTTGCTGTGCTTTGCAACTTCTTTCCAACATCAAGATGCCTTCCACGAGCTTCAAACAAATTCATTTCGAATTGTGCTGTTGTGATTTGCCAAACGTTGGTTTTTTAACAAGACTGAAGACAGGGATCTGGTTTGGGGCCTTTTGATGCAAGAAGGTACAAACTGGTATAAAACAGAAGTTAGGTTATTTGCTTCATCAAGTTAGGTTATGTCATTTGCTTCATCTACACATCCCTCCATCTCAGATTATTTCATTGGTCCCTCTGTGCTGTTTCGCCCAGACAATATCAAATACCTTGGCATTCATTTCAATCCTGCCCTGAACTGACGACCTCATACAAGTCAGATGGTAAAACGGGCATCAAATCAACTGAAATTTCTTATCCAGGATGGTAAAGGAAATACTCTACTTCTCATTGGTTCGCTCCATCTTAGAATATTCAACAACGACCTGGGATCCTCATCTTCAGTGCCACATTTTTTTTCTGCTTTTTTTTACTTCAATTCAGCATAATGTTTGCAATTTTTAGGAAAATGGAAACAGGCCTCAATTTTTAAATGTGGAGAAAAAAAACTGGCAAAAGGAGGTATGTAGGTAGGTACCTCATGCACAAAAAATTAACACAACCAAACCAAAAGATGTCACCAACCTCACAATACTCCCAACGATTGAAGCTCATGTCCATCGAGTGTCGTTGAAGAAAATCCATTCAAACATAAATAGGTTGGTAAACAGGACCATAATCATGGCAAACAAAATTCAAGTGCACTAGCCAGAAGTATAGTCCTAAGCACAATTTTAATGACATCATGATATTCATCATGAAATAACCCTAGAAAGACATGAACCGCAATGATTGGATCATTGTCAGGTTGAAAAGGAAAAGAAAGGAAGAAAGAAATTAGACAAATGAATTATAACATGTGAGCATACCTACCTACCAGGAAAAAAAGAAATACATACCTAGAAATTTTCCAGTGTTGAGGTCTCATTGGCAAAACTAGACTAACTAGTTCAGAGAATTGAGTGCACACAAGGAGCAAGAGTGAAGAAAACTTGGCCTAGGTAGGCAGGTAGGTACCTACTCATGTGGAAAGGATAGGTCTGTACCTATATTTCATAAAAACAAAAACTCAAACTTGGATACCTCCCTTGGTGCAATGAAAGGCAGATAGGTACTTTTCAAGAAGGCGAAGTAGGTATGGTAACTTGGTATGATTTTTTTTTTTTCAGAGCCAAGTCCAATTTGCAAAGTTAAAACACTTTAAATTTGAAAGCAAAAACCCAGAAGTCAATTGACTTCCATATGTAGATGTTGAAAATATGGGTGGCAGGCAACACTGGGTTAAGACAGGTTGCGAATGACCTACAGATATGTCCATAACAAAGGTGGACTGTGCAATTTTAAAACTTTTAGGGCTTTTCCAACCTGCTAGATATCAAATGAAGCATCCTGACACTAGCAAGAACCGTGATGGCCACATCAGACAGCCATAATTTGTCAACCAACAACTCATAAAATATCGAACAAAATGTCTGGAATGGACTATAACGATAAAACGGAGTGCCGTGTCAGGATATCTCCCATCTATGCAAACTAACAAATCGAACAAAATAATATTCTATTTACATCACAAAAAAACAAATATGACAGGCTACAAAATTAACAAAAGTTGAATCAAAAAAAATTGCTCCTAGCATCTCAGTTTTTATGGATTTCTTAAATGCAACGTAATGATGTAGAAGGTGCATAGAAAGAGGCAGTTTGTTCCAGAGAGTAACCCCAAGGTGCTGCAGGCTGAACTTCCCACATGAGTGTAAATAACGAATAGGAAGAAGATTATTAGTTCCAGCTGAGCGTAAACCAGGGCCACTTTCTGGAACACTGCTTTGAGAAGCGACAAGCGGCAAAAATTTTAATGAAAACCCAGGACAGGTATAGTCTCTCCTAAAAAAGCATTTGTGGACATAAAGTAGGGTTTGCAAATAGATAATTTGATATACAGAAAGCAAACCCAATTTTTTAAAAAGGGGTTTTGTTGGTGCAGTGTAAGCGGAGTGCGAAATGATCCGCACAGCCTTTTTTGGATAAGATATAAGGGCTTTACGAGTATGGTACTAAAGAAAGTGGCACCCAAAATCATAGCACAGTAGCGCAAATGAGATTCAAAATGGCATGATATAACGTACGACTTGATTCAATCGACAGAACAGAACTTGAGGCACGCAGGAGATAAATACCAAATGAAAGCTTTGCAAGCAACATTGATCCACTTGAAGCTGTCCAGCGCAGGGCAGTGAGGTTTGTTTCTGAGGACTTCTCCTTTCACTCACTCCAGGTTAGTACGATATAAAACAGAGCACCAAATAACAGGCATGTACATGTTTCGACACAAAGCAAAACTCGAGTCAAACGGACTTTTAAAAACATTGATCGCTATTCTCCTTTCATTGCTGCAATCTTCCTTTGGAAGAGTTTTAAGCTGCCTAAAAAGGAAGTGACTAAAACGCTGAACCTGCCTGTAAGGTCTTGAAGGGTCAGGTTAGTTTAGGTTGGAATACCTAACCGCATCCTGACCCATTTGACCATTTCCAGCAGGACAAGCAGGTTTCCAGCAGGACAAGCAAGACAAGCAGGTTCGGCGTTTTAGTCACACCCGCCTAAAAATATCCATTCTTTGTCGAAAGAAAAATTTTGTTCCACCATAAATCCCTTCTTGGAACAAGAATTATTATTTTCCATCTCCAAGTCCAACCATGATGCACTGAAAGTAGGTAGGTAGGTCATATTGATTTCAAGTCCAACCATGATGCACTGAAAGTAGGTAGGTAGGTCATATTGATTTGGTCGTTTTTTTTTTCTTTTCTTTTGTTTAGGTGTTGCATTGCATTCAATGGTTCTGACAAATGACTGAGATTTTGGTTGGCCCAGGGGTGTAATGGGGCCCATACGGTCCCATACGGCGTATGAGCTAGCAAAAAATATGTAAACAGCATATTGGAACCTAAAATGGCAAAAAACGCACCCATACGGCGTATGGGCTGCCAAAAACTGCCAAAGGATTTTTGGCAGTTTTTTTGTCAGTTACGAGCGCTGCGACATGGGAAAACACACAACACATTTACCTACTAAGTACCTATTCTGAAGCAAAAATATCTAAAAATGACTTCACCAGCATGCAATGCTTCCATCAAAAGCAATCAATCCAATATCAGGAGCAAGATTTCAATAGATACAACCAATACACGATTCATTGTTCACAAAAATCCCACACACATGTACAGAGCAACGAGCCACTCAGCAGCTTGTGCTGCAGATTGGGCTCCACACGAATGGCAGCGGCAGAATTAATACACTCAAACATGTAAAAAAGTGGGACCGTTCAGATTTTGCCAAAAACTGTATGCTGCAGAGATTGCGGATCATCTTTTGTAACCAATGTCAAAACTCTCGGAACGCTTTCTTGAAATTTGGCGTTTTTTATATTTCTGCCGCTGGCAAAAGGAATGAAAAGAAAGTAAAAAACATTTAGGAGGCAACAATTGAATGGAAAAATGCATGTGTCGGTAGGATACATAAATTTCGCCACCACAACACAACCCCCATCCATGTAAGTTTTGTTGCGGTCAGTCCCAGCCAATCCCAGTTTACGAATGTTTTATTTCTCTCATTTTGTCTCATTCTCTGTGACCAGGGTTAGAGCTAGAGGACGTCTGCACTGCTGCGCCATTTTAGTGCTACTGTGCTGTACCAATTGCTGTTTATCCCCCCCCGTTCCAGCCATCATCGCAGCATCATGATTGATTGATTCAAAATGGTGTGAAATTTGATTGAACAAGATGTCTTCACTCGAAATGAACCCTAAATTTCAAATTTTCTTCAACTTCTGGGGGCTCAGCCCCCAGGCCCCCTATATGGGCTCTGCCCTTGGAGCCCTGCCGGAGCTCTGACCGAGGCCTCAAATTAATGGTGGGCTCCGCCCCGACCCCCCGAATGGCTCGGTGCCCAAATCTTTCCCTGAAAGTGTCCCCCCGCAAAAACCTGAAATGATGTCCCTGGATTTTGGCCGTATGGTCCAGTTTTTTTTTGTCATTACACCACTGGGTTGGCCCTATTGCTTGAATTGAGGGTTACACTTAGGCTAATGCCCTGGAGTTTCTATTTTGTCCTCTATTCGCCATTCTTCGGCTCTTGTGTCACTCAAATGATCGTTTGGTTCGTCATCCATCAACATCCTCGGTTCTGCTGCTGATGCTTGCTTCATTCTCATACTGCCGTTGACACTAAAATGGTATGTTGCATCATGGTTTTTTAAACTTTTCATTACTTCATTCATTGTGGGACCATTTCTTGCTGTCTTGTTATTGTACCTGATTGGCATGCTTTTGCAGAAAAAAAATAGGATGCAATTGAGCTTATGTTTTGTGTCCATCTGTATTCGACTGGCATCACTTTGCCAACTGGTATGCAAAGTCCTGCATTTTTCATGCCCGACTCCGCCGGTGCACACATCTGAATATTGTTGAATCTTTGCCACCGTCACGTCAGTGAAGCCACCTCCAGGTTTTGACACATTTATTAGGGCTTGGTTCTTCTCAAATATGCAAAATGATTCAGGCAGTGCTTAAATTGTAGGAGGAGCGCGGGGGTCGAAGCAGCCCCTCAACTGGAGGACGAAATTTGCCCAAATATTCAAATTTCACCTCTACACAAAAATGAAATCTTGACAAACGCCTCCGGGTTCTGATTTTACTGTTTTTTTCGCTGGATCCAGGAAACACTCGCCTAGATAATTTTACATTGTAAACGTGAGTAGTACTTACCCCTAGAATATTGATAGTGAAGGTTCGTCTTGAAGAAGCTTCAATCCAACTGATTTCAACCATTAAAGCCTACCCCACTAAGAGCATAATTCACTTTTAGAATTTACTTAAGCTGCCAAAATGCTAGAGCATCTCACCCAGAAGCTTCGTGCAACTCTAGCTGGGTGAGGGTGACTAATGGATGAGTGCCCCAGTGAGGCAAGATTGCTACCAAAGAGCATATTTTGGTGATAAAAGGGAATGGCAACATTTTCAACAAGGTTTTGGGAACATACAAAAAAGATGGAAAAATGGTTGGTGGGGACCACAACCTATGTAGGTAGATTGTCAGCCAAATGACGTGATGGTGATTTCAAGTAACATCTGAGAAAATAAAATATTCGCACAACCACGTGTCCAATGAGAAAGAAACCCCTGGATAGAAACATTGGGCAAGTGTTGAAGGAACAACACAATGAGGTTTGGGGGAAAATAAAAAAAATGGAAAAATAGTCTGTAGGTTGAACCATAATCTAGGTGCCTAATGTACGTAGGTTGTACCAGAATTAATGGAAGTTGGCTCATTGTCTTGGTATTCGGCATGCGATTTTGACAAATTTTGGTTTGCTTAAATACATACATCTATGGTGGACATTTGTGCCAAAGGACAACTTTATCAGCCTTCTGATACTCAGTATAGAGATGCTTGAATTCAATGTGTTTTGTCCTCTGAAGAAAAAGCAAGGATTTTTCAAAGGTGGAAAAACAATTCAATGGCACATATTTCGAAGATTATGCATCTCAAAATCCTGCCATTTTGGAGGCAGGATATGGCGGCCAGTGTCACTCATTTTCCACTGGTGTTTGGATACTTCAACAATTTTCCTGTGTTACGGGGTGGTTCAAAAATGACCCTCAATCGCAAGCTAAAAGTCAGGTTGTGAACAAGCGAAAAATGGGTGGTGCACAGAAACAGTGGAAGATGACGATAGAACAACTGCAGCTGATTCAGCCCCAAACATCCTTCTGCCTGCTGGCATGATCTGAAGCATTCTTGGTTGAAAGGAATTTTCCAAAATCCGTACCAGAATGGCTCAGTCGGCTTGCAGAATCAATGAAAAAATGGCCTAATGAAAATATCGCCATCATAAAATGCAGAAATTTTGGGATACCCTGCAGAAGAGAAAGATAGTTGTCACAAGGCATTCACAGATACACCTGACCTCGGCTTGTACAACTCTCACCTTTTTACAAAAATCAAACGGGCTATGTCAGGACTATAAATTTCCTCTGACCAGCCGTGGTCAAAAGCACAAATTCAGAGGCAATAAAGAGCCCACTTTGGAACAACATGCAACATCTGATAGTTGCATGAGAAGGGTGGAAATTTGCATCGATGTCAAGGAGGAATACCTCCAGTGATTTTAGGAGGTAAAATTGATTAAAGTTGTACCCAAGGCATTTGAGGATGCAACTTCCATTAATTCTGGTACAGCCCACGTACATAGTTGGTCCATGATGAAAACTATGATGATTTGACAGGTATTTTGCAAGCTTGATATTTTGCTGACAGTGCAGCAGCTGCTGTCTGCATTTTTAAACTTTCAAGATGACTGTGTTTTTCATACAATTTACCACTGATTTTTCCATAGGATGACATAGGAACATACGATTTTACAGAGTGATTCTTTTTGCTATTTGTAATCAACGACAACATCAAATATGGCTCAGAAACGAAAGGTATGTTTCCATCATGTTTTCTATTTTTTTTTTTTTTTTTTGGATCTCTGGCAATACCTAGATCTATCTTATTTGATGCCCAGTATTTCTACAAGCCTTCTAAGGTAACCAGCATGGGTGGTTGATGGTTTATTCCAGATTTTGAAGCCATTTTTATGACTGGGCATAGACAGTACAGCATTTTATCACAACTAAATTTTGTCAGAAATAGGTACAGTGGATTTTTTTAAATATCCCAGTCATCAAATCTTGTACACTGATGACTAAAACTTTTAACTGCAAGGTCAGGCCAAATTGAGGGCACAGTTCCCCTTCCTTTTTCCCACTGTCTGAAGATCTTGCGGAAGACGCTGAGTAACACTGAGCTTTCTCTGACGGGGACGGATAATGAATTGATGTTGGATACTTTAAAAAGGCCTACCCATGCTGCAAGTGTTAACCATTCTTGGGAAGGCATGAGTGGTATGGCAAATTGCCACACCATCACAACTGAGTGAAAAGTGCTATTTTTGAGCTCACTATGCAAAAATGCTTCCCACCATTAAAATTTAAATAACAAAAATCTGCTCTGTAAATGCTGGCCACATTCTGAGGAGAAACTACTCAGCACTTTGACCTTCGAATGGTGGATGGTGTGATGTGTGAAACCCAATCAGCGGAGAAGGTAGACATCCATTTTTAATCAAATAGCCTGATGGGCTCATGCACCACATGTCCGAACAAATAGCAATTCACAAGTTCTGCTGTGGCTCAAAAAATGGCCGGCACTGCATTATCTGAAAATTTATGGTGTTTTCTCTGAGTTTCTGTGTGAAAGAAAACAATAGGCTGAATATCATCTTTTTAACTAGTTGGGTGCCACAGGCATTAAAGCCATTGGAAAGTCGACAGCCCCACCCAAACATTCATTTAGGTGTTGGCTCAGGGCACACCACCAGCTGAGATTTAATTAACCTTTTGAAACCGATTGTTACGTCAACGTAACATCCTTAAGGGCAGTCACGTGACGACAGCCCTTAAGGGAGAAAATGTCATTTTTTGGTTTTTCACAGAATTGGGTAGATGAAACGCTCCTCCACATTCGGCAAAAATAAAAAATGCGAAAATCCATCAGCAATGGCCTGAAAAATGCAAATATATGGCGAAAAAATCTTTGAAGGAAAGATTCATGAGATGGTCCCTGGGATTAGTGGTCCTTGGAATCCAAAATAAGCATTAATTGTTCCCATGATCGCTTCAGGAATGCAACCAGAAGTCATCTGACTGTCAACAAGTCAAAATTGTTTCACCAAAGAGATGTTCATGACCTCTCATTTAGCAGCAATCAATTTTCAAATTCCATCGTCATGAAAATGCATTGTCCCTTCATCTTGCATTCATTTTGATCATCAAATACTCATTTATTCTGCTGCGCCTTCCTCGAGTCCTTCTCTTCTCAACAGATGAAATGCTTTTTTGCCAAACGGCCAGAGCAACCGTGCAGTCAGTTCAAAATGACAGCTGAACAAAACTCCAGGATCGCAGAATCTGTTTGGGAATGAAGAAAAATACAGGGAAGGAAAGAGGAATACGAGGGGGGTAACTGTGGGTGTGAACCTCCTTCCCCCAAGTCTATCATGCCTTGCATACAGTCCACCACCAGTCATGTCGAATCTGCGTTTGAAGAGCGTCCCATTTGTTTCATAAAACTCGCAAAGAACAGCGGCAGTTTTTTCCTCAGCGCGCTCTTTCTTTTAAATCAATTTTCCCGTCATGTTACGCCAGCGTAACAAAACGGCCTGTATCGGCAAAAACGCGTGATGCGTTTCCGATGGCGGTTTGAATTTTGGATACGTTGGGCCTCCCCCCAGATGTCCGTTGACATCATCTTCCTCACCTCGCGGGTTGCCTCTCAATATTGAAAACAACACCAAACATTTCCCAGAAAAAGAAAACCGAATTTCTTCCGTGCCTGTGAGGCGGATTGCAAGAGGTGTGGGTGACCCCGTATGACGGTTGTTACGTGAGCGTAATAAACAGGGATCAGATGTGCCGAGCACCGGATGCAAACTTCATTCTAATGCAGAAAACCAACCGGCTTTTATATCTACTTGGAGCAAAATTACGTGAGCGTAACAATCGGAACAGCAACTGCCTCCCTGTAAAACTTCGGAGTAAGCAAAAGGTTAAACGATGTAAACCCAACACTGTCCATGCACCATTAACAGGAGTTTGTTACTCAGTGTTCGTATTTTTGTCTTTGCAAATTTGAAAGGCCCTGATTGCATGAACTGGGTCATATCAACTAATCGATGCTATCATTGCTCCTTCACTTTCCCAAACAGCAGCAGCCTATGAACACGTCATATAGGCATGATTCATACAAAATACCATCATGGTTGAAAGGATAGGTCAGGGCTGCAAAAAGTCGTTTGGAGCCTGGTCAAATTTTGGTCGATGAGCTTTTTTTTTTTGCTCGTCAGCTTTCTTTAGCTGGTCAGCCCATTTCGGTCCCTGTCGAAAACACCAAAAAGTTTACTTCGCTCGCCGATCTACATGTCTTTCCAACCCGGACGAAAGTTGGCGAGCTTTTTTTTTGCTCTCCAGCCCAATTTCGATCCCGGTCGGCCCACAACGGTCCCGGAAGCAATGCTCCCGACTTTTTGTAGCCCTGGGATAGGTAATGACCCATGTGGGGAAGCCAGCATTCGAGCACTCTCCCTGCTATTTAATTAATGCCCTTCCCCAAATATAAGGACAGCCTCTTTATGAGTTGCAAAGTGTAAGAGGTCGTCATGCAACCAGTTTGAGAAGAGTGCAGCCAACTTCAATCATTAATTGCATGTCACCAAGGAGAATGCCCGCTTTGTTTTCGGAGCGGTTGATGGTTCATTCAAATTATGGCACTCATGGCATAAAATAATTGTGGCCGTAAAAAATGTAAAACAATGCAAGTGACATGCAAATTAAAAAAAAACCGTGTGGCCCTTAACAGGTCTGGCCAACTCTTATGTTTGGCTGTTCGTGAATGTCATCACACTTCTTCTGCCTGGAAATCTGCCACCTTTTCCAGAGCAACAAATTTGGAAAGGCATCTGGGTACTTTCTGAAAATAAAATGCTATCTTGCAATTTTTTCAGAACTGAGGTTTGAAGTAAGTACCCGGGATTTTTTCAAATTTTGATTTTATGTATTCATGCTTTTCAACCTGGTTGTTTTTTCTGAATTTGCAACTCAGATGACAAGGTAGTGTTTTCGTGCTGGGGAGCTAGGCTTGTGTTTCATTGCAAACTTCGATCACGGAAAAGCAGATTAGATAGATTAATTTTGATGTTCCTTTTTTTAGTTCAATGACAGTGGTGAATTGGTAGAAGTCAAGAAGCCGTTTTCCAGTCCCAAATTCAATGATTCAAATGATTCTGGAGGTGGTGGCGGAGGTGGTTTCAGAGGAGGATTCAGAGGTAGAGGAGGCCGTGGTGATTTCAGGGGACGAGGTGGCCGAGGTGGTGGCGGTTATATGAATGGTGGCAGTGATTTCGGTGTAAGTGAAGAACTTTAGTTTGGCTTTTGGCCAAATCTTTATTTTACTGGTTCAGATTCCCAAGGAACTGTACACTTTGATGGAGAAATAACGGCAGCATGAACCGCCTGAAAAAATGGGGAAATTGGTACAGTTATTCACAAGAAATTGCCTCGGGAATATTTTTGCATTGCACAAAATTTTAAATGGGGGTGTGCTGTCGGATAGGTAGGTACCTATCTGCTGGTGCATCCATTTTTTTTCTTTGGGTCCAATAATTGCTATTCAGCAAGTGAAAGGAGCATATTACCCATCACTTTTCATTAATTTGTGCTTACTGGGGCTTTTTATTCCTCGAAGTGGAAGACCTGGAGATATCAGGTCAGCAAAATTGCATCTCATTCTGGACCAGTAAAATGTTAACAACTTGAAATTTACCACTTCAAGTTGGCCTAATAAATGTCTTGCTTGGCAGGCAATGGAGCCATTGGCCCACTTCTGTTTGCTGATTGAGCCAATGTCAATATAATTGAAACAAGATTAAAAGGTTCGCTTCCAGGGAAGCCATGGTTTTGTCTTTTGCAGTGTAATAACTTTCCAAATGATTTCCAGCGCATGCAAAAACTGCAAAACCAGAAAGCTTGGCAAACTGATCAAATTGAGATGAGTGATGGGGAGAGTGATTCATGTCAAATTTGGTGCAATGAAAACGGTTAGCAATTTCCGATGATGACAGGGTTTCTATGTATAAATATCTGTTGGGAGCTTTCAACCAAAAAGTATGTCTTCCGAACTGCAGTTTCTGTTCTGTCTGCTCTTTGCACCCAATGTGACAGGGTTCTGAGAGAGAAGCAGTGCATGGAAATCCAAAATTCCTAGGCGATTGCTGATGCCATTGCCACAATTGGCTACTCTTTTGCCACATTGTGAAGCATTACGTGATTATGAAAAGGATTTTATGATGCATGATTGGTGGCCAGATTTTAACGTGGCACATGACATAGGGGTGGCATTCAACAAGGAATTCAATTCTCATGGCATTTCACAACTCAGTGAAATGCACTGGCAATTGAATCTGAATAAGTTGTGTGAAATGATGATCACAGGAAGAGATAAGAACGGCGCAAGTTGCATTTTTTGTCGCAAATGGCTTTCTTCCTTCAAATTAGGCAACGGGTACCTATTTGTTCATTAAAGCCAAGTGGACTTGGCAAACAGGGTTTACTTTGTTGTTATTCTGTTTGTTTTTTCCTTGTTGTTATTGGATCGCAGTTATTTATTTTGTTATAGGTTAGGTAGACAAGGTTAGGTTTGGTTTCGTTAGGTTTCTTTTTTTACCCAAATCACGTGGGGTTAGGTCTGGCTTTAAGTTTTCCAATGCGATACCTTAGCAATATAGCCCAACCTATAACAAAATAAATAACAACGCAAATCCTCTTTTACGCCTTGTAGGTCCTTTGGAGATAAGGCTATCAAAGGGGGACACAATGGCACGGATAAGAACAGAGTTATTTTCTGAAATTGTTTCCGTGCAATTGTGCAATTTTTTCCCCTCGTATAAAAGACTTAAACTAGAATTGTTACACCCTTCTGCGATTGTTTCATCAGCATTGTCAGCACTGACAGTTTCGGATTAGGCAGTTTTCGTGTTTGGATAAGGGTACCCTTGAAAAAAAATACAGGGTACCCTGTTGAGCATCTCTGGTTGCAGTGATAATTGACATTCGTGAACGGCTGTAGACCTCATTTCCACTCACACCCATTAGCGCTTTAGCACAGCTGTCAATTTAGCAGATGGGTGAACGCTTCCCAGAAATGGAAAAGGAATGGGGTTGTAATTAGAAATTAAAGTTTCACAACACCAATCTACAATAGCCATCGAATTGGCTGCTGATTTTAAGCTGAGTGTCATTGCAAATGGAGAGTCTGGCTAACGGTGAAGATATTCCTCCATTCAGCGTCAGAATTTCGGAAGCTTTGATTCAAGTCGAAAACCCTTTTGCTGTTGCCATGGAAACCGTTTCATTTGTTTTGCGACTGACGGATGTTCAATCGCATAGAATAAAATTTCCACATTTTTTCACCGATCGCAGAGAAAAATTAATCAGCTCTTCGTTTCCGAAAATGACAGAAAATTTCCAAATTTGGGCAAAATTCGTTGAAAACGTTTTGAGTTATCGATTTCCATCGAAAATCGACAATTTAAAACAGGGCTTGTGTTTTCAGTTTCCGGTTAAAAAGAAATTTTGTCTTTGCAGACAACGCATTCGCGTCTGCAAAAGACAAAACAAAAATGCTGGTGTACGAAATACCTACTAATGATTGATAAGCCTCAAAAGTGAAATTCAGGCACTCATCTTATTGATTTCCTTGTAAAAAGTGGCTCTGCACACTTGATTATAAGTATGCAGCGTGCAACAAATTGTGGCGACAGATGGCTTTGTAGACCATTCTCTGCAGGCAAGTTAGGTACCTACATAGGTGGGCATTAAAAATGATCCTAGAAACGGGATGACTTCCTCTTGGTCTGAAAGACAAGCAGTTTCACGTGTCTCATTTTCTCGAAAAGTACCTATTCGAAGCTGTAGAAAATTGGAAAACAAATTTAGAAATGCTAGTTGGAAATGTCTGGACCAAAACCAACTCACACCAGAATCAAAAAGTGAAGATTTCTTGCTCTGTTCCCAACAGCTGGCTTTTTTCTTTTCTTATTTTTCAAGAGTGACCTGCACCAATGCCATGAGCTCCAACGGCATTCCACATTCTTGGAGCGATGTGTGGGTGATCACATTCTACTTTAGGTGTCATACCATTTTAATTTTCACATTTTTCAGGCCAACCTTGCGAGCCAAAACAATGCCAGCATCAATACCTACTGTCACTGTTTTAAATTTTTCTGCTATCTTGTTAATTTTTAGGGTCGTGGTCGTGGAGGAGGAGGTGGATTTGGTGGTAGAGGTCGAGGTGGGGGTGGTGGTTTCGGTGGACGAGACCGTGGAGGCGGCGGTGGATTTGGACGAGGTGGGGGTGGATTTGGAAGAGGTGGAGGTGGATTTGGAAGGGGTGGAGGTGGAGGACGTGGCGGAAACGATTTCCAAGGAGGCAGGGCAAGTGAAACTGCCGTGATACATTTTTTCTTGTGTTGCATTCTGGTCAAAGAATGGTGCAAAACTTAGCGAATCAGAATTGGAGACAATTCCACCCACGCATGTATACTGGTGGCGGAAAAAGATTACCCATACATGCGAAAAATTTCCATTCTTGAGATTTTAGCAAAAACTCCATGCTGTAGAAATAAAAGATCGTCTTTCATCACTCATGTCAAAATCTGACACCTCTAGAAAGCTCCGTTGCAATTTGGCACTTTAATTTCTACCAAATGCATAAGAGTAAAAGGAAAGAAAAAAAAGTATCTTTTTCTGCCGCCACTATACATCTATTCCTCTCTTAATTTCCTCTGCAATAAATCTCTCCTTTTATATACATCATACTGTGGGCTGCGAACAACAATACATTTTTAGCAATCTCACTTTCTCATTTTTTGCTCTCATTTCTCCCGAAAAGAGTGAATGGGATTTTTCCTAAAACATTTCCTCCTCTTACGTAAGGAGAATGGAGAACAAAAACGTCAAATCAAGGTGACAAATCAACGTCACAATCAGGGTGACAATCAACATCAAATTAATCAAGATGACATGTGTAGCAGAAGACAGCAAGTTCAGCCAGCTCGGTCACATGAAACTCGGTTCTGTGACGTCACTTCCATGAAAGAACAAACGAAACAGTGCGAGGCAGCAGGCAAGAAAATAAGAAAACCCGATGTAGGATGTGCATGGAAATAGAATCCAAGTGTTCCAAAACCAAATGCGCAGAGAAATTTGGGCTTTGAACTCACAAACGAGCACACTTGCACCATTTTGCTTTCCCTTTTTGAACACCTAAAACCCAGTCGTTAATAAGAAAGCAATTTTTGAGCCATGATAAATTCCAGGACAAAAACTAATTTTGAGCTCTGATCTTTGAATGGGTTGCCCAGCTACGTGCGCACTGAGCTAAAAAAGATACAGGGTGATCCAAAAAAAAGTATAGTGAAACTTGTGGGTGCTGATTTGTGCATTTTTGCTGCGCCTGGATGTGGAGGCATGCTGTGTTCGAAAAGTGGCTGCCCTGAAGGTTATGCATGCCTTTAGCCATCGGCGAAGGTTGCAGAACACAACAGTATACGCATTTTCTGGGAAATGGTCCGACATCAGTCATTGTTTGATGAAGGCCGATTCTGGATTCTGGCATGCCGGGAGGATGAAGTGCAGCTTCCTTGAGATAGCCCCAAAGTAAGAAATCTGCTGGGGTTTGGCAGGAGCTGAGAGCTGTCAGTTGGAAAAGGGAAAGTGGAGTTGCGCGAAATCAGCTGGTCCGGGAATTCATAGAGCAAGAACTGCAAATTGTGGCGGCCAATGTGCGACGAGTCACCATATTGCTGAAACCATTGCTATTCTGTCTGAGGTCAAGCTCCTGCCAGACAAGGGACAGTTCAGGCACAAATGGCTCTAAAGACTGTTATCTGTAAGCAGCCGCCGTTACGGTTTCTCTGCGGTTAACCAGCGCAGCGAAAAAGGAACAAACCAGCATGCACAAGTTTCACTATACTTTTTTTTGGATCACCCTGTATGTGCTTCAAAAACGGTTGGACTCAGCACAGCTGAATGTGGATTGGCAGCATTTTCAGGGTGGTTTGGAAAATGTCAGAAAGAGCAACACACACTGGTGTTCCTAACGTACCTACTGATGCATCAAACTTGTTGTGTGACAAAATGTGCACTGACCCCTATTCCCCTGATAAGGCCCTCCAATTGCAGGAAATGTACACGTTTTGGGGAACGTCTTGAGTTGGCTCCAGTGTCGCTAAGGACCTCATTTTTTGAATGAGTGGATTTTCACACATTTTTAGGGGTTGTATATCGACACCTGCATTTCAGCCAGTTCCAGAAGCCGTATTTCGGAGAGGTTGGGGCTTATTTGGGGAATGGGCAGTCGAGAGAACATTTTGTCACTGGCAAAATGTTTGATTATTGTGCATTTTAAGAACACTGCGGCAAGGCGTTATTTTTTCAGAAGTTTACCAATCACTCCACACCTATCAATACAAACTTGTTTGTCTTCAGAAGCATGAAAATTAATTGAACCAATGCAGGTACCTATCGTAGAGGTTCTGTTGGGCATTTGGCCCATGTGGACCTCTAGGTATATTTATTTTGTGTGGACCTAAAACGGTGGCATTATGGCTAAGTATCACCACTAACAGGGGAGGTATTTTGGTCTCATTTTACCATTTTGAAGGAGTTTTACTAATGGAGTACCTACTTCTGAACTTTGTAGGATGATCAAAGCATGCCTGTGCGACCGTTCGTCAGGTCGGATGCTGAGAAAGCGGCGAAGGTTGAGCACGGTTACATTGACATGGTCGATAACTCCACTCTGCGACTTGTCTTTCCCGATCCAGAATTGAACGTGGAGGTCGTAAAGGCTGTGAACAAGAACTTCAAAGTTGTGCAGTTCCCTGCTTCGATTAAACCAAGGTTTATCAAGTTTTTTACTTTTTTTGTTTCAATGAGAAAAATATTTCCACAAAGAAGGTATCGGTGTGTTGAATTTTCCAAGTTACACAGGTGCTGTGTGGCGATTTGAATCCGCACGAAACTTTTGCAGTGTGATCAGTGCGGTTGGAGTATCATATGCTTGTCTACCTCCGACCTCGTTTACCTTGACCCTTCACTTGAAAATGTGATTGTCTGTGCCGTTGGCCTGAACTTGTAGTTGTGCAAAATACATTTTCTAGCAGCACCATTATGCATTCAGAAGTCAGTGATCAAATATAGTTAGTTAAATGTAAATTTAACTACCTATAAGTGAAGCTATTCATCACTTGATCATGTGTTACAGTGTGCACAGTACTCAAGGTGACAATTTTATGCTGGTTCCAACAGGGCTCGGAAGTGCATGAGAATGGATGATTCCTGCCTGCCTCAGGAATCTGGGAGCGCAGTTCCCACTTGCCCTAAAAAGAAAGCACTCTCTTTTGCCCTCGACAGTTTTATCTTGGGTTCCATTTTGCCCCTTCGTTGGTGACGTTTCCAGTTCCCCAATATTTGCTCACGTCAACGTGGCTGTCCATGATTGCCAATACCAAATAGCAACCTTAAATAATTGCACCAGCCTTTTCCTGATTTCCATCTCACTGGACATGTGCAGTGTGCTGCAGGCTGCTTGCTTTGATCTTTGCTTCACTTTTATTGAATTTGCATATTTTTCAAATCATCGAAAATGGTTACGGCACGTTATGCATTAAGATGATCTGGTTAAGCTAGCCTGGGACTGGAGGCCATTGCAGAAGAAAAGAAGGCATTCTGTCATCTGTATCAATGATGCTTGCCAGGGTTTGGAGGGCCTGCTGCTCAATGATAACCCATGAAGACCATTGACTGACGATGTTGAAGTGGAAAATGAAGATTACAGACACTGTCAGAAATCCGGTACAAGTCTCTTCTGAAAGAGCTTTTTCATCCACTCAATCACAGGGCTATAGTATGGAATTAAAAAAAAAACAAAGCTGAAAAGCAATCCGGATAATGAGGGGTTCCCGGATAATCCGAGTTAGGATTATCGAGATTGCACTGTATTCGGAGGCAACGTTACTGACAGTGTTTGTAAAACGGATTGTGGTGCCAGACAATGTACCTAGATCAGTTGGCTCGCCCTGGTGGGAAATTTGGCCTCTGGAGGAACAATTTTCCCAAAAATGAATTTCAAAATTTCCCAAAATCTCAAAATTCGTGAGCTTCTGGGGGCTTTACCCCCAGATCTCCCGCCTGGGGCTCTGCCCCTTGAAACCCCACAGGCTCTGCCCATGGAAACTCCACGGGCTCTGCCCAATGAAGGACTTGGGTGTCTTATTTACTGTGTCCTTCGTCCATACACACACACATGCAATGTCTAAAGTAAATTCTTCCGGAAAATGGTCCATTATGTTGCAATTGACATCTTTAGGGCATTTTGTTGCAGTCGTTATGAGATCCATCGTTGTTATTTGACTACTTTAGAGCCATTTTGTTGCAATATGAGATCCATTGTTGTAATTGGCGACTTTTGGGCCATTTTGTTGCAATCGATATGAGATCCATTGCTGCAATTAAATTAACTACTTTTGGGCCATTTTGTTGCAGCAATCGATGTGAGATCCATTGTTGTAATTGACGATTTTTGGGCCATTTTGTTGCAATCGATATGAGATCCGTTATTGTAATTGACGACTTTTGGTCCATTTTGTTGCAATCGACATGAGATCCATTGTTGCAATTGACAACTTTTGGGCCATTTTGTTGTAATCGACTTTAGATCCATTTTGCTGCGATTGATGACACCAGATCCACTTTGTTGTAATTAAAAACTTTAGGATAACTAATTCTTGTTTTGTTAAAAACTTGTCATTTGGAATATAATTTTAATTAAGCTTGTTTAAATGTGCATTTAACTGCAGTGCTGAGTTTGTATTTCAGAGCTGAATTTGTTTTCATTCATTCTTGGTACCTAACAGGTTTGCATTCGTCTCTGTAGAATCCGGCACAAATCTTCAGAGTTTGGTGGACACGATCAATAATACCAACTTCAACAAGCTTGGCAAACTTCACGCAGAAGTCAGGGTGAACCAGTTTCAGAGCAAGCAAATTCCTGCAGAAGAACTTGATCCTTACACGTTAGTTTTTTTTTTGATTTTAGCATTCTGTGTTGTTCTTTGCACACCTCTCCATTGTTTGTTGTTTTGTCCATGATCAATCTCATGATTGAGAGAACTTGAATTTCCTGTTTTGAGATAAAGTTTACATTAATTCAATCCAGGGACCTCATTCAATTGCAGTTCCTAAGCTAAGTAATGCTTAAGCCTTAAGAAATGCTCAAGCTCCGAATTCTTAAGAAGTGCTTAGGAATTTCTTAGTCTTATTCAATTAGCCATTCTTAATCCAAGGTAATACTTTGCCAGTTCTTAGCTGAGATTGAGACAAAATGGGTGAAGATTTCCATTGGTATGGCATGACTGTCCAAAAAATTGTAGAAATCTTCCGTCAAAGCCATCGTTTGCTCTTTAATTTAGGAAATAAACGTATCACTTTTTATCTGGATGATCAAGTCCAAAACGTCCATTTTTCATTGCTGTTACTGACTCCCAGTGAAGTTGTTCAATCACAAAATCTACTATACTGCTGGGAAATGCGATCAAGTGTCAAGCTAGCTACGAATACAATGGTCATAATTCTGTTTGCCTTGACTTTTCCCTCCATGAATTTTGATTCCTTCTTTTTTTTAAATTATTATTTTTATCGCCCATGGCCTCCGTGATTTCAGTAAACATTGAAATGACGTGTTTTGTTGGCATGGCAACGGAAAGCAACTCATGATTTTTATTTATTTATTTATTTATTTATTATTTAATACATTCTACTGCAAAATGGCAGCATATCAGCAAACAATTGCAGATAACGACTAAAAGAAATCGGGCACAAGGCTTTCGTCAATTTTTATCGAGAATCAAGTCAAACATAAAACATAAAACTGGCTCAGCGAGGCAAACAAACGATTTTGGACGTCAACCAGCAGACTTTTTCCTTCATTTTCAAAGTGATTTCATTCACTGAAAATAAAAATTAAAAGGTGCAACTCCACTCATCTCCGTCCTCCCAGATGTTTCGTTTTATGCAAACGAAACATTTGACCATTGCGGGGTACGTGATTGGTGAAGCTGAAGATGCGTTCTTGTTGGCGCTTGGTTAAAAACAGATGATTTGTTGTTGTTCTTGCAGCGGTGATGCGAATAATTTCCCAATAAAACGGTATTCTGTTTTTGTTTTGGGTTTGCTTTTTTCCCCAGATATTTTGAAGCCTGCGGCCTGCCTTGTTTCTGTAACTTCAAACGTTTTTATATTTCACGAAGAGCCTGCAAACCCCAGAAATTCATCTTTTAAAGTGCGAATCTGAATCTCGTTCATCCCATTCAATCCAGAAAAATTGTTCATATGCATAGCGCAACCCTGGTTGCATAAAAAACTCCTTCGGCGAAACAGGATTTTTGTCAAGGCCGAGGAGTGACTTTTTGCCAGCAGATGCACTTTTAACGATCTGTGACCTTATTGTTGTTTAATCCTTGTTGAGAAGGTTTTTTTTTTTTCTTTTCCCATTTTTAGTGTTTTTGAGATACTCGCCGATAGGAAGGCATTAGGCGTTCCAATTTTTTTTAAACGGTAGGCACAAAAGAAGCAAAGAAGTGTGACAAAAACACTGATGCAATTTGAAACCATGTGATTTGGGTCAACGAGAAATTCATGAAAAAGGATAAGCATGTGCCTTATCTGTTTGGACATGCGCAAAGCAGAAAAAATGCATGAACAACCTTTCAGAGTCGAACTGGAAAAATCCAACGATTCCATACATTTAATTGTCTTGAAAACGAAATTGAGGCGGCTTCGACTCAACAAGTTCAATAAATTACCGATATTTAGTTGCCATGGAAACCGAATTGCTTCGCTTCTGCTCGAGTAAAAGATTGTTGAAGACAAAGAAGACCAAAACGAGCAACGATTGGGATTGCGTACAATATCGTCCTTGTCTTTTTTGCAGGAATTGCTCAAGGCTCTGCAGAACAAGAGCAATGCATTGCGAGAGAGAAAAAAATTGCCTTTGCCTTCTCAAAAGTCTTCGATGGCAGCATGCGCCGCAAGCCATCATAACAGTTGTGTGAGGCGTGAAGTTGCACCAAGCCCTGTTGAAATCAGATTGCCCCTGTGATAACAAGTCCTTTAATCGTCTATATTCGAGGACTTTTGATAAGCTCCGCATGTGCGAAAAACAAAAAGAAACACCGATTTTCAGATCGAATATCCTTGAAGTTCGAATCAAGTACGAGTATTATCCATACAAGGAAATGATAAATTTTCGCTTGTTTCATGGATGAATATTCGCTTGTTCATGAGAATCCGGGAAAATATGCGAATGTTTCGATCAAATGCAGTGCAATAAACAAAACAAACAAAGAAATAAACACAATAAACAAAAATAAAAAATAAATAAACAATAAAAAACAATAAGAATAACAATAACAAAAACAATAACAAAAACAATAAGAAAGAAATAAAAAATAAACAAAATAAACAAACAAAGAAAGCATAAACGAACCAAAAAATCGCGCAACACGAAGCTGCACGCAAAAACGAAACGAACAAACAAACTGTAAAACACCGCAAATCTTGAATCCAAAACGCTTAGGAGAGCCCCAGAGCGTCTCTAAATCGGAACTCACAAATACATGGTGGTAGATGGGAATCCGCTAAGCAATGCTTAAGGCTTCTAAGAACTTCCTGGGAACTTCCTAGGAAACGGATCAAACTAAGATTGGTAATTGAATAAGGAATCTGTTTCTTAGCAAGGCTTAGGAAATGCTTAAAGTAATGCTTAGCTTAGGAACTGCAATTGAATGAGGTCCCAGGTCTTGAATCATTGAAATTGGTGCAGGTCCAATTAAATTGGGCCAATAAACATCAAATACCTTTTATTAGAGACTTTTTTCTGTAAAAATGCAGGATTTCCAAAGGTAAAATTCCCTGACCTTCAATAAATGAGCCTCTTCTCTGTCACAAAAAAAAAAAAGAAAAAAACTTAACCAAAATAAAACACACCTTTTATTATAACCTTGATCGTTATTTTTTTTAAATCTTCTGTGGCAAAGCCTCTCTGCAATCTCTATTTCTTAAAAAACTATGTCCATCTTGTCCCATTTACAAGACTCACTTGTTCGTTGAGCTTGCAGTCCTGTGGTCTGACTTTTCCAGTTGGATGGTTAAATGGCTGGATATTTTTAGGGTGACAGTTAATTCAACTCGAGGCTGGACATTCATGAAATTTTAGCTCGGACTCCGCCGCAGATATTTTCATTTTTTATTTTAGCCATTTTTTCTCTTGCAAATATCTGTTTGCATTACCTGTAGGTATCATTTTTCTTTTGACATTGACCACAAGACGAGGTGTTTATCGTGATTTCTCTGTACTGTCTTACAGAATTGCACTTAGAAGACTACCTCAGTGGGTTTCCAAAAACGACCTTCAAGGCCACTTTCCAAAGCTCGTCGATGTGGCCTTCTCGAGGGAAGGTGGTGGAAGAGGTGGCGGAGGCAATGAGTAAGATTTTATTTTTTATTTTTCAGCCATTTTGCATTGATCTCGTCAGGTAAGGTAGGACACATTTGGCAGATGTAAGGCAGGACATTCCATTCACCTTGCTCATTCATCTAGTAGACCAAGATTTTTTAGTGAAGGGTGCACAGACTGGTTTGTCTGACCTGAATTTCAGACTCCAAGCTTGCAGTGGCTCATTGCATAGACCATGAAGCCCGATTGGGGTGGAGTGGCCAAAACACATGAACTAATTCACTTCACTAGTTCGGAGGTTTTCCGCTTGTTCTTGCCCAGTATTGGCTCTTGAAGTGTAAAAATTGTTCTCAGGGACTGTAGGATAGGATTGTTTTGTTCTTGCACCTTGGACACAATGTTCCTGCAATGCTCCAGTCTCTGGTCAAGATTTTTCAATTCCTCTCACCTCCTCCGCAACGACTGCGCATGATTGTGGATGCAGTTGCCTTGCGGCCCAACACTCCTCTTTTTGTGCGTTGCATGACTGCATGCGCAGTGCAAAGATATGCTTTTGCTCCTTGCACGGAGATTGATGCAAGGGTTCATTGCCTGCAAGAAAATTCCGGAGGAAGAGAAAAAAAAGGTGAAAACAGATCAGAAGAAAAACACGCCACACTTTTCATCTTTGGCCTGCGCAACGGGCTCTTTCCGAGATCACGGGTTTCTCTCCAGACTGAGATGGTCCCTGGAACTATACCTCAACCTTTAACAGCATAATGTACTTCATCCGCATTTCGAGGTCCACATGGAGGACCACGTGAAAAAGTGGAAATCCTACGAAAAATCCAGTTTTCTCTCCGAAAGTAAAATGCCAGCAAACGTTCAATTCAATTAACAATCAGTGTTGCCAGATCATTTTTTCAAAACCTACGTGATTTTCTTCTGAAAACTAGCGGAAAAACCCTCGGAAAATTTCCAAAAACCGCAGTTCTTTCTCGCAACAGATTGGAAAATGAGGCACAAATGTGACATCTTTTCTTGGACCCAGTTTAAATCTCATCGGAAAAGGGGAAAACCAGGACAAATTGGAACACCGAAAAAGCTGAAATTCACCCAATCGACTGTTGAAGGGATGAAAAATATGGTCAAAAAATTTCTGCCACAAAACTAGCGGAAAAACCGTGGAAATGACGGCGAACCAGCGGAATCTTGCGGGAAAACTGCGATCTGGCAACACTGTTAATCTGGAACAGCGCCCGACAGAATTTTCATCATCAATCCACCAAAGCAAACCTCTTTGATGAAGTCATGCAATCGATCTGCTCTTCTCTCCTTTTCAAATGCGCAGAAGAGAAACGCGTCAGCGATTTACTCTTTCTCCCCTTTTGCTGCAAAGTGATGTGGACCACCCCTGTCCTTGCCCACCGCGGAGCACATGCATTCTCCAGGCCGCGACTTGCAGAGAGAGCATCCAATAAAAATCACCGAAGCAGATTTTCATTCCTCCCACTTGTGATGAGTCGCAAATGGGTTGCCAGAAAAGAACCACACAACTCCAGTTGCGCGAGTCACCAGCAAGAGATCAAATTCGGCGATTGCAGCCAGGTGCAACCAGCTTCTGGAGTCTAAAGAACTAAATAATCACGGCTTTCTTGGCTTTTCAAGGATGTGCGACCACAAAAAAATTCTGCGTACGCCACAGAAATTTTGGCAGCCTGGCTCCTTTTCTGTAAATATCCTGCAAGATGCATGATGCCTTGCAGCAAGTCGCGTGTGGAGTTATGCTGATTTTGATCTTGTCTGATCTTTTGCTGTCCTCCGAAATCACACTTTTTCTTTTTCATCTGTGTTGCAATGTGATGCGCTGGGTGGACACGTGGCGCTGAAAAACAATGTGAGCTGCACGGTTCTCCCCTTCCATGCAATGATGAATCATGATGCATTCAAACAAAAAGCAACGTGCATTTCAGAACAACAAAAAATAATCGGAAGAATTATAAAAATTATAAAAATTATAAAAAAAAATAATCGCAGATTGAATGATCGATCTGACCAGAGCGTGAGACACAACACAAGACGACTCCCAAACGGGCAAATCACAACGAAAGGGAAACAGCAGCGAAAAGGGGAGGGGAATGCTGTGCAGAGCAGAGGCAAGCACAGATCCCCGTGAAGGGAGGAAGGGGATGCTTGGGTTGCATGTGTGCATTGTTTCATTCCGTGAAATGGACTCAGTTCATTATTCGTGTGGGCGAGGTGTGCAAGTGCGTGCAAAAGAAGTAGACCGTGCTTCCTGCCCCATGTCCTCACACAGGCGGTGGTGGTCCTTGAAGTGGCAGGAAAATGGGATCCAAAATATGAGGAAATTGCTGGTGGTGGGCTTCCATTGCGGGGCAGGAAAACTCCACATTCGGGGGGTGTCAAAAATGTCCCATTTTTGACGCACGGAAATGCTTGTTCACAAGCTCATTGTCCTGGGTTTTCAGATTGTTTTCTTTTTCGGCAACAATGGAAAAATTATTCTCAAATTTTGAGCAAATTCGTGAATTGAGGAAAGAAAATGGCCTTTTTCGTTTTTTGTCGTTTTATCGTTCAATGAATCAAAATTCGCGTAAATTTTGCGAATTCAAATCGGGTTTATTTCGACTCAAAATAAGGTAGATTTTTTTTCGGACAGATTTTTGAAAAGGAGGTGCATTTTAAAAATTCGCGAATTTGTTTGAAATCCGTATTTGCGATAATTGCATGGCTCTAGTAATGGGGTCCGGGAGATCGAGACTCCATGGGAATGAACTGTGGTTTTCTTTGTTTTCTGTGAACAGCTCGCATCATATGATACAGGTTATTTTGGAAGTGATTTTTCTCCAAATTTTCCCCCGGAGCCGCTATCGTGCGGACCATTTTCTCCGCCGTCAGTGAAGGACACACGCTCAACTAGTCTTTAATTGTAATAGGCATTGGATGCAGGTACTAGGCCTATGCCAGGAGATATCTGCCAACTAGAATCTGTCTGTAGATGTTCTCTTGGGACTTGGGGATTTTTGTTCTTCTCCAATTGGCAAGTATACGTACTCAACATAGGTATCTGAAATAATCTGAATTTGTATATTTGCATTTTTGTCACCTTTCTCCTGCATGCATAATCATCAGCTGATATGTTGGGAAAACATTTGCATGCTTTCGTTATCTGAAAAAAAAACATCATGAGCAAGAACGAAATCATCCCCAAAAATAAAATGGGTGTCTGATAACTGACTGCTGAGACTTATGATAACTGAAAACCTGACTGGCCGAAAACTGATGCAAAAAATATTCTGGTTTGCAGGTGGGCATTTCTGATGGCTCCCGACATGAGGATCCAGAAATGTGGTAATTGTGGAACGGCGACACTTAAGAACTTTTCTTTTCTTTTACCCAAAAAGTTGCTTCACAATCATAGACAGAGTAAAACTCAACCAAAATGCGAAGTTTTTAAAAGTGCAGGTCACAGAACAGTTGACTTGTGTAGCGGGAGATGAGATGACGCTCACTCTGATCACGTGTTCGCCTGGTTTCGGACTGTACCCTGCAAGCCTGACCATTGTTGTTGCCATGCCTGCACCTTTGGGTGACCTCCATAATGGGCCTGACAGACACTTTTTGGTATTCCGATTCAAGTTTGTTTAATTTTTGGACTCTGCGTTTCCAAATGCATGCTGCACCTATCGTACGTATATAAAAAATTGTTCTGTCCCCACATTGTAAGCTTCTTTATTCTGTGTACCTACATTTCAGTTCAATTGCTCTGATCTCTTTTAAAACTGTCGACGATGCCATTGAAGCCTTCCATATTGGTAATGACCTTACGTTCGACTCCAAGAGTCCCTTCTGCCGATTCAGGACTGTGAGGCGATCACCGGAAGAACTCTCTCAAGGGAATAAGAAGATGCTTGTAAGTTCCAAGCACAATAAGTTCACTATGTAATGCAGCTGATTTTATTTTGTTATCAATTTTCATTTTTTCATTGAGAATTTTCGTGCCAGAGTTCATGGAATGCATTCCGAAGCTTCAGTAGTTATCCCAAATGGTATAGAATTCTAAGCGACAGGCAGATCCTTTTGGCAACCTCTTATGAGTCCAGAGCACCGTATGGTGTGCACATAAAATGGATGGGATGCATTGCGAAAACAAGATACAATTGCAGAGTCGCAGCAACCGTAACTGCCAAGAGGATGCAACAAAAACAGAGCAGCCTATCATTATGGCTCTGAACACTTGAGAGGCTGTGCCACACTCCTGTGTTTGATCTTTCATACGTCATGTGGTGTAATGTAGTGACATAATGTGTGGCATCCTATACTTGGGGACAAGTCATGCTGTTTGTTAATTGGACTCGGAGGAGGATATTTACCAAAAAGACTGTGCCTTTTCCTCAACAATGCAAAAAATTGCCTTCGGGCGCTTGTGCTTGTACCCATGCACGCTTTGATTTTTCTGCCCATTGTGAGAGATGCACACTTCTGGGAATGTCCAACAGGCCACTCAAGATGGGTGCGAAAAAAGTGTCTACCGTCCTCATTGTGAGCGATTCTCCTATTAAATTATTGTGACTTTTCTAGCGAGGGACTGGGAGAACTCTCTAGCAACATTTTTACAGTCAAAACGTTTTTGAATTTGTAACTTTTTAATTAAGGGGGAGTAGGGGGTCAGAAAAATGAAAAATGCGTGATTTTTGGACTTTTCACCTTTTGGTGTCACCAAATTGCCCATTTTTTGCTGATTCCAACAATATAATTACCACTGCTGTGGCTTTATTGGTTGAGGAGCTATCGGGTTTCCCGTGCGACACTTTTTTCACGCGACAGCGTATTTTTCATTTACTTTGAAAAATCCACAAAATTCAAGGCGCATTTTTTACGCTTTCACTTTTTTGACATTTTTCGAACTTTCGATTGCATTTTCTCAGTTCCCAGATGTCATGGGAAAGTAAAAATTGGCACACTTATGTAAAAAAGTGTCCTGAGTGGAGTGACAGAGCCAGAATTTTGATTATGTCACTCTTTTCTTATAGTTTTGGGCTATTGTTAACCAAATACCCCCTCGCTTGTAGCGGATACACTGAAATGGAGGAAAAAACTCATGAATGAGATCAAAACTGCTAAATCTGGCTTTGTCACTCCACTTTGGACAGAATAGAGACCAAAATGGCGCAATCCTGAACTCCAAATGTTTTACGGGTATTGCTGACCATCAATCGGAAGTTCCGCTAGGACTTTTCATGAAATCAGCAATAACTTCTGATATATTTTAGATAGAGCAGTGAAAGTTTGCATGAAGACTCGTTTCAACAACCCCTATAAGTGTGCCAAATTTCAACCAAATCGGTTCATATTCACCGAAGTTAGCATTTTGACCCCCCACTCCCCTTAAAGACATGGGCAGTATTCCCGTCAAATCCTCATGTTTACGATTGATATTTAGGAATCCAAATTCGGTATCAAGTGCAAGATATCACACATGATTTGAACACATCTTGTTGTGACGTTGTCTGGTGCCACGATCCATTTTACACTGTCAGTAATTACCTGAATAGAGGCCATTTTCGGATCGACAGATTCATTTCAGACACCTACGACATTCATTTCGGCACTTTGTCGAGCCTTTTCAAGTCAGACGATACAGTGTTCTATGCTCCAGTCACACAACACCAGCGGAACTGCAGAGAACACTGAAGTCTGACTCGAAAAAGGCTCCAGAACACGGTCCGAAACGCCATCTCCGAAATTATTCTGTCAATCTGAAAATGGCCTCGATTCAGGTAATTACTGACACGTCTTGTGTTGAGCTTGAAAACGGCTAAATCTTTTCTGAATAGGCAAATAACGTTGATGGTGTTGCTACAAAGAAGAAATTTGACAAGGAGGAAAACGAGGAAGAGGACAGTGATGAGGACGAAGATGAGGATGACGAGGAAGAGGATAGCGATGAGGATGAGAAGGTTGCCTCAAAGCCAGCTGTTGCGAAACAGCAGAAGGTTGCAACGCCAGCGAAGCTGAAGGCGGTATGTGAGATGCTGGAACAGAACCAGTTCTGCAATTCATTAATTGTTTTTGTCGAGGTGAAATTTGAATCTGGCTGACCAACCTGCTAAAATTGATGTCCTCACCCGCCAAGGAAAAATGTCCGAAATTGAGTGACGTGCCACTGTGGCTCTGTTTCCAATTTCCCTTGCCACTTGGCCATCTGATGATTTTTCTTCTGATGATTATTTGGCTTCTGATGATTACAAACAGCTGCCAAAGTGCCGAACCTTGTCCAGTTGAGTTAAAGGCTGAAATTTTGTCTGCACACTTCTGTGATGCCCCCAGCCTTGGGGCACTGTGAGTCGGTCGAGACGATTCAGCTCAGGCACATTTGTGCTGTGGATGTCTCCTCCCAATCTGCTCTTCAAGCCTTGGACGGGGACTGGGCGCCTTTGCCGTCTGCTACGCAGATCAACACTGGTCTTGTGGAGTTCCGACTTACAGTGAAGTGAAACCCCCTCCTTCAGTCAGGGGTTTTTGCCCACAAAAAAAGTTCCGGTTGCCATTGCAACCGTACATTTTTGGGGATAAAAGCCAGAAGGAGCGTGATTTTGGAAAGACACTTGTCTTTAATTTTTGTCTGGTTCAGCCCAAGGAACTATGCCCACAAATTTCATAGGATCCAGGTGATGCGGGCCATTTGGGTCCAAAACAATCCCAAGCGAATGAAATTTGCGTACAAGGTTCCTCAAGCTGAACTTAAACAAAAATGAAAGAGGTGTTTTGCCAATCCTCCTCCTGACTTTATTCAAAAAAAAATGTAAGGTTGCCATGGCAACCGGA
This sequence comes from Sinentomon sp. SZTP_YWyxl, assembly GCA_030068105.1. Lineage (NCBI taxonomy): Eukaryota > Metazoa > Arthropoda > Protura > Sinentomata > Sinentomidae > Sinentomon > Sinentomon sp. SZTP_YWyxl. The sequence continues at coordinate 30,174 of JASGXE010000745.1, forward strand.
ACTTTTTGTGGGTGAAAACTCCTGCAAGGGGGGTTTGTTAAAATTCATGTCATTTTTGTTAGAATTGCCATGAAGAACAATTCCCAAATTTTTTGACTCACCTTTCGAATTCTCCCTGTATTTCTGCTTTTGAGGTTGGTTCATTGCTGCCTCATTATCTTGTACGTGTAGCCTTGCTTCCTTATTTTGCCTACTGATTTAGGATTTTCCTTGCAATTTTCCCTAAAACTATGCAGCCAGCCAAGGACAGTGATGAAGAGGACAGTGACGAGGAAGAGGATAGTGATGAGGAAGAAGATAGTGATGAGGACGAGGATGAAAAGCCAAAAACAAACTCCATTCCAGGTAAAGAATTGGGCAAAAAATTTATCTGTTATTCAAGGACTTGAAATGTGTGCTTATGGAGGTGGATGTTCTGTAACTGTCGGTAGTCCATCTGGGGCCATCGGTAGATATTGACCGTGAAAGTCATGACACTCGCTTGCAAACCACAATGAATGTCCTGCAAAATCCTAATTATGCTCTCACCTGTGAATCTCCAACAAACTACCAATTATTATGCCGTTTGTTTTATTAATCTTTTATTGTGTGAAGTTCCCCTGAAATTGCAAAAGTGCTGCTTGTGCAACAGTCACCGGACCTGAAGAAAAACATCTGAGAAACTCCTAACGATCACCCACCTTGTTTGACAGAAGTTTGATGCACACCGCATCAAACTTCCTGCAACCATTGCCCATCTCACACCTTCCATCCACATTGTGTCGGTGATGGTGCCGCCATCATAAATTTAATACGGAACTTGACACAGACCTGTTATCGCACAAAATGAGCATAGACGTCATTTGGATGCCGAACACAATGTTTGTTGTGGGTTTGTTCTCAGTAAACCTCTGGCTTTGCTTTAGTCATTTGCTAATCTGGCAAATGATTACTGACCTTGAACTGCAATGCAATTATGCTCATCACATTGTTTTGTGTCAACTGGAATTGCATAGATAAATCAGTTTGTTTACTGTATTTGTGTGAAGTTTTGAAGCAGGTTTTGTGTTGTGTGATGTGTTGTGTGATGTGTTGTATGATGACCCTTTTAGTGTTGTGTGATGACCAAGCAGGTGTGTGTTTCAATAAGCTATTGCCATTGCTCCAAGAGGGACGTGTCGTATATATTCTGACCCCGCACATGTTGTTTTGGGGGGTGACTTCCCTTCTGAATGCCGGAGCAATGCTTCGGAATTTTCTTACAGTGTCAGGCATGATCGCGATTTCAAGTTGGGCGTCAGGCGTGCTTGGAGGGACGTTGGTAAGTATTCCTTCACGGTCAGAACTGTGAACGAGTGGAACTCTTTAAGTGCAGACATTTTTTGGAAAGGTGAGGATTTGAGGGTCGAGTACCTTCCGGAAGAATATTTTGCATGGGGTTGCAAGGCAGTCTTCCAGTCGGCCTTCATAGACTACGATGATACCATGCCAATCATTATGTGTTGAATTCTTGTGAAGTGTGTTGATCCCTTGAGTTGTCTTTGTGGATTTTATTTTCTTGATGTCTTGTTCTCGATATGACAAGGGTGTTCACCTGTTTAATTGCTGATTTGCGCAGGACTGTGTCCAGGCAAATTATTTTAAATTACACTTCAAACCGTATTTGCAAAGCAGGAATTTTTTGTTCATTTGATTAATTTTTCTGCTTTCATTTTTTTTCTCAGTAAAACAACAGCAGGTGAAAGGTCAAGCGAAGCTCACGCCCACACCGCAGCAGAAAGGGAAACAACAAACTCCAGCTAAGCCGGCCTTAGTAGCTCAAGAGGATAGTAGTGATGAGGATGAGGACGAAGATAGTGAGGAAGAGGATAGTGATGATGAGGAGGTCATCGCCCAGAATCACGTGCGTTGATTTCTTTACCTTAACCTCTTCCAGTAGAGCGCCAAACGCCGGCGCTCACACGGATGGCATTGCACAAACCAGATGCATTGTTTCTGCAATGGCACCAAGACCATGGTGCCTCCATGGGCGCTTTGCTGTTGCAGACACAAAGACCAGACATGCACCAGAGCTAGAGTCTGGTGTGAGCGGAAACACTCTGGAAATGGTGCCATCTCAGATGCTTCTGTCTTTCTGTGAGTAGTGTAAATCAGAGTGCCACAAATGGCATCTCACTTCACAATTCACTGACACATGGTGGTTTCATGGTGTGTCTGCATTGCTCACTCTCACTCCCTCAGGTTCAACTCAATGGTCTGTTTATTGGATAAATAGTGTTGTGGAAATTTTATTTCTATGCAAGGTGCTACTCCCGTTCCATTATTGAGAAAGTGCATCCATCTGCTGAACTAACTGTTGGGCTGAGAAGCCCAGTGTGACTGGCAGTGGGGAATATGACCGAGAAGTTCCCACACCCTGCAGTGGCGTCCCACAATGGCAATCCACTTATGTACGAATGAATGTCTGAAGAGGCTCTCTGAGACTAGGTTGAATAACAACTGGGTGAAATTTGGACGCATTGAACATAGACATAATTAACGTAAATGAGCAGAAGACAGAAATCATCAATTCGATCTTGCTGCAGAAGGTGAGAAGTGGGGGGTCCAAAAAGGTGTCAGGAGCCGCCTGTGGTTAGGAGGGGTAGGGATGTATAAATGGTGTAAATGAATCCCGACAGAGTGCATGACCGTGTGACGAGAGCAATTTAAATTGGAATGGCATTGCAGAATTAGTGGTGCACGAGCACGTTAGTCATTGTCTGGATACTGGGCCTTTTTCAAAGGACAGATTGGGAATTCAACAATGGGTGTGTGGCACCCTTGGAATACCATTTTGGTGATTTCGAGATTTGAAGCAAAACAGAAGTTGGGGATGTTGTATGGGAGCCTGCCTAATCATTTCTCGGCACCTCACTGTTGTTAAATCAATCTTTTTGTATCAGTACGATTTGATGGCACTTGTGCGTAAATATGATAAAATTTCACTCCGGAATTTTAAGTTCATGGCTTGCCACTGCACTTTTAAGGTAAACTTTAAGGGGGTCCACCAGAGAAAAGGTGAAAAGAAAGGAAAATTTCTCATTTTTGCTTTTACCATGATACTTTGTTTTCTGAGCATTTTGGTCCAAAAATCATCAAAATCTGTTGAGAAATGGCTTCACAAGAGCAAATTTCAGATGCGATCTAAATTCGTTCCATGCTTTTTCAGCATTTCATAAAATATCACTTATTTTCAAACGTATTTTTACCGGTTTTGGATTTTTTAACTCCCGGTGACCTTCTGACCCTTCTGTCTTGGGTGTTGTTTAATGCTAGAAGGCTGGAATTTGACATACTTATGTAAAAAGGTGTTACAAATCGATTGACAGGGACAGATTTTTCAATTTGCCTATCAATTTCAAGTTATTTCAATGCCATTCCAGAAAAGCATAGATTTTATACGCTTTTGGCGGAGAATGGTCAAAATGCATGCGCAGTTCAGCCGCATTGCAAAAAATCAAAAAACCGGGCCTGTCAAAACTTTTTGAATTGCATTTCAGTACTAACACCCAAAATTTGATCTTTCTAACTTGCATGGTAATACTGGAACGTGGGTCAGAAGATCGCATCCATTTTTACACATAAATGACCACTGTACCTAAACCAGTTGAGATATGAGGTTCAAATTTTGTACAGAAGTTGCTCAATGGACCCCCAAACAGTGTGCAAAGATTGAACAAAATCGGGGAACAAATAAAAAAGTTTGCGATTTCAGGTGGCCCCCCCATAACATGTCACTTTCTGATCAGTCGACAGTGACACATTCTGATGGTTCAGACATAATGATGTGTGATGAAGTCTCTCTAGTCTAGCGAGTATTCACTTTAAGCCAAGTTTTGGTTGCATCTTTCTGCAGTTCTTGTGATATTATATATTTTCGACCAGCAGGACCCCTTTGCATAACCAAGACACACCTTGATTGAAAGACATGATCTAAGCAGAGAATCGAAGGAAACAAGATGCGAGCTTCCGCTGCCGTCCTCTGCACGTCTGTGCGCTTCATACGGAGTTGAAACAGAGAATCGTCTTCTGGATGCATTTGGATCCGAAATGGAGACCAAAAATTGTTGAATGGTGATTTTCGAATGCTGGTGCGGCAGAGGGGAAGGGTTTCGGTGTGTTGGCGTGGTCGTGTGCTGGAGAAGGAGGAAAAAGAGCTTTGACTGGTGAAGTTTTGAACACGACATGGAGCGAAGTGTTTTTTTTTTCTGTCCGTGTTCGACATCGCAGGTGTCCTGAATTTGTTGTTCTTCGCGTTGGTCTGGATGTTGATTGTCCCGCTTGTTTCTTGAGTTGTTGTTCATCAGCAGTCGCAATGATGAGGAAGGCGTCTGTTTGTGGCAACCGCGGGTGATTGGTAGGAAGTTTGCAGCCTGCATTTCACCAAAAACGATTGCAGCATTTCCACCATAGCACCCCCCTTCACTGCCCCCAGAAGTGAATGGCAGAAAAGTCAGGTGGAAAAGGACTCTGGTGCAATGTTTGTCCAAACACGACAAGTTTTTCTTTTCTTCCATTTACTGCCGCTGTCATTCTGTGCGACCCAATTTGACAACCGACTTTTTCCACCGAACTTTGTGAAACCGCGAAGTCGTTTTCTCCGGTTCCTTCTCTCCGCCGCAGAAATATGAAATGTGTTGCAAAATGAAACTGCCTGTGATTTACACATCTGTCGAGATGGCAAAATGTGACCAAAAATAGGCTTTTGACAAAAAGGGCTTTGCGCATGAATCGTCATCCCTCGGGCCAGAGATGGACTCTCAGACTTGTTTGATCGACGTTTCAAAAAACATGCACAAATGCAGGTGCCTAGGAAGAACAATTCTGCTCACGGCACCGTACATCGACAGAGATTTCTTACTGAGACAACAGCTACAAGAAGCAAGCAAAATTTCTCATGCAACCTGCCAATATCCACACTTGAAAAGTTATCTGCACCTTTTGGTCAATCAAGTTTCAACGAACAATGAAAAATTTTCGCCTCAACAGGATTTGAACCCAGAATCTTTGAATTTACAGTCCAACGACTTACCAACTGGGCTACGTTTCCCCGAATTGACTGCGGCCAATAAAGTTGACTTGATTCTTTGCCTTCACGCGTCTGTTTCAGAGCGTTTCGGTCAGCAGTCGAATCGGCAATTTGAGTTAAACTCCCACCAGCGGCCTGTCTCTAAGCTGCCAAAATCGTCCCACCAAGAAACTGCTGGCAGGTTGATTTGAACAAGGGCCCTGTATTCCATCCGATTTCCGCTTCTCGTGGAAAACAAGAACATCGACAAGTTCTTGCAAGATGAAATCTAAGCAAGCAAGATGAAATCTAAGCAAAATCTGAGCAATCGCCGATGCATATGCTGGTGTGACCTTGTAGCAACCAACTTCATTCATTGATGTTGCAAAGATTGGTGATATTTCGCAGTCAAAATACTGTTTGTCAACTACGGGAAGAAGACTTACGGAAGATTGAAGATTGAAAATTTTTTGATTACGGAAGATTGAAATTATTGATTACGGAAGATTGAAAATTTTTCCGTTGATGGCAGAAGAGCTACTATTCACGATAAGTGCAGAATTGTAATCGGTGCCAGCCAAGCAGGCAGTTTCAACTTCCAAGCGAAGCGATACACGCATCGCGAACCCCATTTTTTGTTTGAGACCTCTATCACTATATAACCTGAATTTCTCATTCGTTTTGCCAAAAAGTGACCAACATTTTGTGCCCTGCCAAACAAAACACACGCACACACGGAAATGGTCATTTCTTTGAAGAAAAAAGGAGAAACTTCGAAACAACAACTGCAACCAATTGGCCTTTTCAACTCCGTATGAAGCACACAAAAGAGATGCGTCAGAAATTGGAACTAAAGATCTTGTTTCCCGCAATTCAATGTAGGTGGCGGGATAATAGCATGTCTTTCTATCAAGGTGTGTCTTGGCATAACTGACTGCTTTCACCATTCCACTCAGTAGTGCTTCACTGCCAAGTCTGAGTGGGGGCTCTGGAAGACAAAAAAGATTGACATTTCTTTTGCTTCCGATCTGCGTTCATATGAAATATGCTGTAGGACTTGGCAGAGTCTGAAAGGTGAAATTCGATCTTAAAGGCTGAAAATCGGCAATGTGGAATTTCTTGAAGCTGCAAGAGCTCAGGAAAAAGAATACGAACTTGACTCGGCTTCAGCAGGGAGACCCTCCAGAATGCAAAGCTTTTACCAAAACCTTTTGCATTTTTAAGACCGACAGTCTGACATGGACAGTTGTGCATGCAGAAGCCAGCACACAACAGACGTTATACAGAAAGTTCTCAATGTCCATTCCAGTCCAGGAATATCCTGTTTCGCATCAACTCAACGAGATGCCATTCTCCCCCCTAACGTCATTTATTTCATACAGTGACAGTAATTGCGAACGAAGTGAGCTTTACAGATGACTTCGATTTGGATTTTGTCTGTATGTTTTTTGTGAACACGATAACTTTCGAATGCAATGGAATTTCGAAGCCAAATTTTGCAGACACGTTCTTGAGCACCAAACTGAGACTGAGTTCGAAGATGGTCATGATCGGAGCATTGGAAGTCCCCAATGATTCCCTGTCATGGACTCTTCCCTTTGATCGGGGAAACTGGGATCCTGCCGCCGCTTATAGATTTGTTCCAGAAATTTGCCACACTTTCTTGTGGTCTTCATTGCTGCCCATCATGTTCCTTTGACTGGGCCAGAGACTCCTGCCAACTTCATTCATGCCTTCAGTAGACTTGAATAGAATTGAATTGCCTTTATTGAATTAAAATAAAAAAAACTTCCAATTTTTTTGGAAAGAAAAATGAAGAAAAAATAAAAGGAACCACTGCTTCTAAGAAAATGCAAAGCTGTATTTTTCATGTGTAGTGTTCGCATTCCAAGTTTAAGCAGCTTTCAGTCAGCCTCTGCACACCTGGAAACTCGATTCCAAAAAAAAATTGCACCATTTCTGCCCTGTAACTGCAACCCTTCACAGCAGATTGATCTCAAAAAACTCATGACACATGCTCATCCTCATGACACATGCTCATCCATGACACATGCTCATCCTATTTTGGTGCCTCATTATTTATCAATCATGTACAGTCATAGAAACAATAATGACTCCCTAATAACAGAGTTAAATGCAAAATTCATTTTGTTTTCATGCTATGCGGGTTGCATTTTTTCCATTCTGTTTTCGGGCGATTTATTCCATTGCATAACCAGGCTTTTTTCGAAGTGTCACATGCCTGGGTGTCAGTGAGGGAGCCGTGGAGCTTCTGGATGGTTCAAACTTTCTGAAAAGTTTTGATTATTTTATCATAGTGCAGCCAAGCTATGAGTTCTCAAGATGCATTGCTTGTTAGCAGATGCACATAAATATGACCAAGAATGATTGCACAGCTGTCGTGGATTTCTCCACACATCAATGAACCTGGTCAAAGACTGGGCCCATTTAACTCTGTTAGGGAGTCATTATTATTTATGTGACTGTACAACTGGTATGTCCAGCATCCGGCTGGGTTGTTATACTCGTAACATGAGACACATCCTTGAAGGAGCAGCAGATTTATTTGTGATTCGATTCAATTTTCCTTGTGGACAGTTATGGGCCTGCACCATCATTTGCCACAATCATCCTTAGTTGTATTTCTAATGCGTTTGACTTTTTTCTGTGCTGCGCACGTCCGAATAATTTTGTCGCACCTTTAATTTAAATTAAATATTGTTTATTATTTAACTAGACGCCTGGTAAGCAGAAACAGACGCCAAATGCCAAAAAAACTGCTGGGGTTGCTCAAGCGACACCATCAAAAAAGAAGCAGGTGCAGCAGCCCATGGAGGTTGATGATGATGAGGACGATGAAGAGGACAGCGATGAGGACGAGGATGAAGATGAAGATGAGGAATCAAGCGATGAAGTGAGTTATTATCGTTGTGCTGCATAAAAATACACCTGCACGAAACACGAAGGTAAGTGAAAACAAGTTTTGCCCCTGATCTAGTTCCACTTGGTCGGAGTGATTGATATTTTGGCTGCAAGTGAACTGTGCCTTTAATGGGGGGCCCACCCTAGCGGACCAACGTCGGTGTTTGTTGACCGATTTTGCTTAAATTTGGAGGGCATAATTAGCCCCTTGAGAGGAATGCCTGTACAAAATTTCAACACTGTACCTCACCTGGTTCCCTAGATATTCAACAAATAAGATAAAAAGTTAGCGCTTTCTTAGCGATGGTCTAACTGAAAGGCCAGAACCAATTTTGTTACAGTGATATACGTTTCTGGACCAAAAAATGCTGAAAAAGGGACTGACAGAGCCCAAATTTTAAAATTTTCACTCCAAGGTCATGTTTTTCTGCAAAAATTGACTCGCGGTGTAAAAAACAAACCATTATGCAATGAGATGCGATTTTATGGTTTTGGGTGAATAAACTGAGAAATCCGGCTCCGTCAGTCCCTTCAGCATGCTTTTTTACATAAGTATACCTAATTTCGCCTCTAGCCCTCAAAATGACTGAAATATGCTATTCGCAAGTTTTTTTACAACCGGAAATCAAAATGCGAGAAAAACGAGGTTTTCGAAAAGTCTATTTTTTGGAGACATGCTGAAAATGCTGCAGACGCGTTTGCATCACATGCTGAAATTTGCTCTTGAGAAGCCATTTCTCAACGGATTTTGCTCATTTTTGGACCAAAATGCTCAGAAAACATCACAGTATCAGGGAGAAGTGCATTTGAAAATGTGAGAAATTTTCGGAATTTACATCTTACCGGGGTGGGCCCCCCCTTAAAATAAACGAAGTCTTCTTAATTTCTTTGCTAATTTTGTCCATTTTCGACCAAATCGATGATAGCTGGACTACAGTCAGTTAAATTTAGATTACAACTCAGCTACAAAAGCTAGAGCAAAGAACAGGGTGTCCAGCAATCTGGAAATCCTGGAAAAGTCAGGGAATTTTCTTGTTCTGGAAAAGTCAGGGAAAAGTCAGGGAATTTCAAAAAATTGAGAAAAGTCAGGGAATTTTCATGAAAATAAAAGAATCTCGAATCTTAAAAACCTTTTCCAAGAAACATCAATTTCTTGCCAAAAATTGACAGAAAATGAGAAAAATTCAAAAAATTTCAGCTTCTGGGGGACTCTGTCCCCAGACCTCTTCACCTGGGTCTCCACTTTACTGATCTCTTCTGGGGACTCAGACTCAACAAATTTTTGGCCACTCATCAATGAAATGCAAGTTCTTAGGAGTGGATACAGGGAGCGACTGTTCATGTTCCCAGGAAATATTGCCTTTTTGCTACTTTTTAGCTGAAAAACTGCATTTTGTGCACAGAAAGAACTTAAAATTTCAAAATTTCTTCAGCTTCTGCGGGACTTCTCCTCCCCCAGATCTCCTGCCAAGGCCTCTGCCCCTTGGAACCGGGTAGGGGTCGGCTGTATTCGGGTCTGCGGCAGGCTGCCTTAGACCCGAATACAGCCGACCCCTCTTCGCAGATGGCTGGACCCGTAAG